>CAUYRT010108212.1:0-43264 GCA_963574885.1 Lepilemur ruficaudatus
GGGCATGGTGGTGCATGCCTGTAGTCCCAGCTACTCAGGAGGCTGAGGCAGAAGGATCGCTTGAGCCCAGGAGTTTGAGGTTGCTGTGAGCTAGGCTGATGCCACGGCACTCTACAGCCTGGGCAACAGAGTGAGACTCTGCCTCAAAAAAAAACAAAAAAAAAGAGTTAGGGTATCACAGCAAGACCCCATCTCTAAAAATAATAAGAAAGAAAATGAAAATACAAATCGAAACCACAGGAAAGATTACTATATAGCTATAAGAATGGCTAAAATTTTTTTTAAAAAACTATCAAGTACTGTCAAAGATATGGATCAACTGGAACTCTAATACATTGCTAGTGGAAATGCAAAATGGTACAGCCACCTTGCAAAGCAGTGCAGCAGCTTTTCTTTCTTTCTTTTTCTTTCTTTCTTCTCATTCTTTTTTTTTTTTTTTTTTTGAGACAGGATGTCACTCTGTCACCCAGGCTGGAGTGCAGTGGTACAATCACAGCTCACTGTAAAACCTGGAACCCCTGAGCTTAAGCAATCCTCCTGCCTCAGCCTCCCAAGTAGATGGGACTACAGGCATGTACTACTGCGCACCCTGTCTCACACTATGTTGTCCAGGCTGGTCTCAAACTCCTGGCCTCTAGTGATCTTCCCACATAGGCCTCCCAAAGTGCTGGGATTATAGGTGTGACCCACCATGCCCAACCAATTTCTTAAAAATTAAACACGTACTTATATAATTTAGTAATCCCACTCTTTGATATTTATCCATGAGAAACAAAAGTTTGCCTTCACACATCTGTAACACTAATGTTCATAGCAGCTCAATTCATAACAGCAAAAATCATAAACAACCCAACTACCCTTCAATGGCAAGTGGATAAACAAACTGTGATGCATCCCCAAAATAGAATACTACTTAGCAATAAAAAAGAATGAACTATTGGCCTAGCACAGTAGCTCACACCTGTAATCCTAGCAATTCGGGAGCCTGTGGGAGGATAGCCTGAGGCCAGGAATTCAAGACCAAGCTGGGCAACATAGCGAGACTCCATCTCTACATTTTTTTTTTTTTTTAGTTAGCCAGGCGTGGTGGCACGTGCCTATAGTCCCAGCTACTCGGGAGGCTAAGGCAGGAGGATTGCTTGAGCCCAGGAGTTTGAGGCTGCTTGAGCCCAGGAGTTTGAGGCTGCAGTAAGCTATGATCGCACCACTGTACTCCAGCCTGGGCAACAGAACGAGACCCAAGACCCTGTCTCTTATAAAAAAGAACTACTGACACACAAAATGATGAATTTTAAATGCATTATGCTAAAGAAGACAAACTCAAAAGGCTACTCACTATATGCACAAATCTTATCCACCCTTCAAGTCCCAGATTAAATGTTACTTCTTCCTTGTAGCCTTATCTGACTACCACCTCCCCAAACCTACACAAAGACAAAAGTGACTTGATGTGTCCCTAAATTCCAAGCATTCTATTTATGTCTTGCTTACATTTATTGGCTTATTTTGTATGCCAATATCGTGTCTCTGCAACTATAACTGGAAGCACTAAATCTGACTCACCTTTACATTTATGCATAACCTCTGGATCAATGCCTGACACATGGGAAGTGTTCAGAAATTTTCTTTTTGAAGAATGAAAAATGAAATGGCCTAGGTGACCTTCATCAGATAAAGTTGGTGTGCACTCAGGAAGAATAGTATAGCCTAGGAATCTCAGTGATATTTCAGTTGAATAAATGAATGAATCCCAAAGGACAGAGCAATCAGCGTTAGAAAGGAGTCCACTAAAGGGCTGCGGTGCATGTGGACAGGGGAAAGCTTGAGAGGAAAGCGGTATTTGACTGAGACTCTTACCGTGGGCTGAACTGTGTGTGTGTCACCCCATCCCCTTCCAAATTCATATGTTGACAGTCTAACCCCTCAGAATGTGGCTGTACTTGGAGATGGGGTTGGTAATTAAGGCCAGGCAGGATGGCTCATGCCTGTAATCCTAGCACTCTGGGAGGCAAAGGCGGGAGGATTGGTTGAGGTCAGGAGTTCGAGAACAGCCTGAGCAAGAGTGAGACCCTGTCTCTACTAAAAATAGAAAAAATTAGCCAGACATGGTGATGAGTGCCTGTAGTCCCAGCTATTCAGGAGGGTGAAGCAGGAGGATCACTTGAGCCCAGGAGTTTGAGGTTGCTGTAAGCTAGGCTGACGCCATGGCACTCTAGCCCAGGCAACGGAGCGATACTTTGTCTCAAAAAAATAAAAATAAAAATAAGTAAAGTGGTAATTAAAGAACGGGCACAGTGGCTCATGCCTGTAATCCTAGCACTTAGGGAGGCCAAGGTGAGAGGATTACTTGAGTCCAGGAGTTTGAGACCAGCCTGAGCAACATAGTGAGATCCCCCTCAAGCAAAAAAAATTAAAAAATTAGCTGGGCATGGTGGTGCATGCCTATAGTCCCAGCTACTTAAGATCACTTGAGTCCAGGAGTTTGAGGTTGCAGTGAGCTCTGATTCAGCCACTGCATTCTAGCCTGGGCAACAGAGCAAGACCTTATCTCAAAAAAATGAATAAATAAATAAAAATAAAGTGATAATTAAGGTGCAATGAAGTCACTGGTCACACAATGGCTGGGCCTTAATCCACTGTGACTGGTGTCCATAAAAGAGATTAGGACCCAGAGGTGGCTCATGCCTGTAACCCCAGCACTTTGGGAGGCTGAAGAGGGAGGATCACTTGAGCCCAGGAGTTTGAGGCTACAGTGAGCTATGACTGAGCCACCGTACCCCAGCCTGGGCGACAGAGCAGGACCATGTCTAAGAAAAAAAAGAAGAAGAAATTAGGACGCACACACAGAGGGAAGAGCTCACTCCAGCAGTGGCTTTAGAGCGCAGCAAACATCGATCCAGACGCGGAATGGTGCACACCCTCAACTCTACGTCCCGTGTAGACCCCACGTCCAGACGGAGCCCAGTGGTCCGCTCACCCCTCTCCTTCCACGCGGCGAATCTTCCCACACTAACCACAGCGATCCTTTCAAGACGTAGGTCAGATCCTCAGATCCTCTCCCCTCTACTCAGAACCCTCCAGTGCCCCCAACGCAGTCCAAGCTCCCTGCCACGGTTCATGCACACCCAGAGCCCCACTCCCCAGGCCTTGGGCTCCCCCTCTAGCCCTGAGCTTTGCTGCACCTGGGAGAGGAAAAATCAGGCCCAAGAGGAGTCATGGGAATTCAAGCCTTTAAACAGTCAAACAGCGGGGCCTGTTTTGTTCATTTGCTCAAGAGACCTTTCCGGAGCACCTCCTGTATCAGAGGCGCAGGCATGGGCAGAAACAAACGCCATCCCTCCCCACCTGGGGTTCATTCCAGTGTAGGGAACTAGCAAATAGTCACGAAAATGTAAGATATCGACTGGGAAAACGCTACTAAAGAGAGTCACACAGTGCTGTAAGAGCTTATCCAAGGGGCACATGACCAAGTCAGGGAGGAAAAGCCCCTTCCGGTGGTATTTCCAGGACAATAAGCATGAACTAGGTGACAAGAGGGAGACAACGCCCATGGGCAGAGGAAAAAGGTGACAAGAGGGAGACAACGCCCATGGGCAGAGGAAAAAGCAAAGCAAGGGAAAGAGACACCGGCAGGAGGCAGGAGAGCCAGTATGTTCCTGCCGGGGAGAGGCTGGCAATGAGGAACACAGGAGGGCCCCGCTGATCACCCCTTACCTCCCCGATCCCATCAGATCCACCTAATCCTCCTTGGGGATGGCCCCAGAGATACCCAAATTGCAAAGCAGCCCAAACCAGTTCACAAAAGCTGCCATACCATTTAACATCCTGGGACTCCTCCCATGCAGCAAGGGCTCCCAGGCAGCACAGGTGAAGCCAGGAGGACTCCCTTTACTTACGCCCAGACCTCATCAATGAGACCTTTGACAGGTGACAGGAGGCAGTGGGTACCAGAGAGGTTCTCAAGCCCCTAGACTCAGAGACTTATGTACAATCCAAGACCACCCCCAAGGATCTCATCCTTTATCTGCTACATAGCCTCCTCCCCAACTCATCTGCTGACTGTCCCCAAGGGGCAGCTAGGTAGGCCACTTGTCACTCTGCCCCTGTGCCACTAATTTCAGGCACTTGTGCCCTTTCTCATTATAAGGAGGCCCGTTATTGCAGCAACCAGGTGTGGCTCCTGCACAGTCTGGTCTCAGAGGGATCCTCTGATTCCCCAGGTTTAACGTGTTGCCGGCCAACCTCACTCACTCTTGTAATTACACAAAACAAAAAAATGCTCTGCAGTCTCTCCCTCTTCTCTCATCTCTTTCCTTCAGCATCCTCACTGAATTCACTGCCAGTAGACTCAAATTCTGCTAGCTAAATATGTAAACCGAACACATTCTCTTCTCATCTAAATAGCATCACTTTGTGATCAAGCGACCTTGTTGTATGCCTTACAGACCATGTTAAAGAGTTCGGCCTTCATCACTGATAATTTTAATTTTTAAATTTAGCATCATTTCATTTTCATTGTTTCTCATTTACAGTAAGTCACAGAGTTTCAAGATACGTTAATGTAAGTCAATTTTAGGAAATGTGACAAGTAATGGTAGTTAGCCATGGCAACAACTGTGAAAAGAGGAGTTAAACAACTAAAATATGGGCAACAGTGGTCCCAGCGCAAGGAATGGAGAAACGGCAGTATGGGTGCAGAGAGGGGCATGGCATGCGAGCGACGGGAGCAGTGCAGGTGCTTCTCAGAACACCCCAAGCACCCGTGCAAAGGAGCCCACCGATCACTCTCTCCATCACGGCCCCCTGTGGGCAGCCATGATCACAATGTGGTGTTGTCATTTATTAGCATTTACTGTCCCTTCTCCCCTACCCTGTGCAGGTCCCCCGAGGCTGGCACGTTCTCTGTCTTGCTCATCCTTTTAGGGCCTGGCACACTGCCTGGCTTAGACCAGGCACTGAGTATCTGCTGGGTGCATAACTGGATGGAGGGCTATTTTGAACCTCAGATGACAGCTTTTTAAACTAGAGATAAGGGACACAGGATGGAAAGGAAGGTGGGGAGCACGATGGCTCTGGGGGGTGTCTACGGGCCGTGCATATGGGGACATAGCTGCACAAAGCCTGAAAGCAGGCGCAGGAATTGGGAAGAGGTCAGCGCCCACCAATAAAGCAACTTTTCCTCCATACCTCTTGCGTTGAGTTTTCTCAACAAATTCCTTGCTTCTTTTTCTAAAACGTAAGTTAAAACCTTTAGAGTACCTTAAAATACTGTCACCCAAATGTTCACTCTTCCTAAAATTTGTTGTCTATTTTCCCAGCCCTGAGCTTCTACATCTAGGATCCTGCTCCCAAGAATGTCCTTGCCTGTGGGCCTGGAAAAATGCTTGTTTATTTATTTTACACAAATATACAAATACAGACTCATAAAAATTTCAAACACAGAAGTGTATCTAGCAAAAGGAAAAAGCAATCTGGCTCTAATTCTACTTCCCTCTCCCAAGATGATGCAGTAAACAGCTTGATATCACACATCCAGTACTTTTTAAATGAATTTTTATGTACAAATAAAAATATACAGTGTATATTTGTTAAATTTTTAACATAAATATGATTATACTGTATATGCTTACTTAAAAATATGTATAGTATTTTTCTAGGACATATCAAAGCTGTGCATATTTTACATTTTGATAGATTTTATAAATTTGTCATGCAAAAAAGCTTTACTAATTTTTATTCCCATTAGTCGTGGTTTTCCAATGCTCATTTCCCTGTGTTCTCTTCACACGGGATATTATTTATGTTTTCAATTTTTGCCACTCTGCTGCATGGGAAATGATAATTCATTAGTATTTGAACTTGCATTTCCATTACATTACTGAGGTTGAACATCACATGTTTATTAGCCACCTATATTTCTTCTTTTGAAAATTGCCTGTTTAAAACCTTTGCCCATTTTTATTATGTGTTTGCCTTTTTCTAACTGATAGGTGGGAATTCTTCATTTATCATGGATACCAACCTTCATGGTATGTGTGTTGCATGTATTTCTCTCTGCCGCTTGCCTGTCTTTCAGTGTACCAAGTTCTTAATGTATAAAGAGTCAAAAGTGTCCCTTTATGGCTTAGGACAACTAGCCATAAAGAGAAAGAATAACAAATTTAACTCTCTATAAAAATATGTATGTATAATGCACATTTATGTATGTAAAATATACATACATATACTTCAATACTTTTGATATACATCTATGTACATAAAATACTCTTTTAGTATGTGTGCGTGTTTTTTATTTAGCTTTTATTTCCTCACCCAACAACCCTGTGCAATAAACACTATCACTATCCCCAGATAATATGACTGGGGGACAGAGAAGTGAAGGCTGAGCAGTCGGCCTCCAGTGCCCATGCTCTTAACCAATACCTTATTTTGACTCAATATTACTCCACACAACTCATTCGCCCTTCATGTTATAAAAGCAGCAAAAAATCACCACAATGTGATAATGGCATACAAATAGATAGCTCCTATAAATAAATAAGATAATCCAAAAAAATAATATAACACAGAAAAGCTGAAAGTATAAAAAGAAATTATAAAATATTACAAAACATAAGGATGGCTCATAAATGACATTGGAAAAACCAGTTAGTATTATTTTTTAAAAGTCAGTTTAAATCTACTTTCCACGTCATCCACCAAAGTAAATACTAGAAGAAAATAAATCCCTTAAAGGCAGAGCACTTAGATCTCTAAACAAAGAAGAATTAGAAAAAGAATGAACAGATTTGACTATGTAAAAATGTTAAACAGCTGCACGTTTTTAAAAAACTCATTTTAAAAAGGTAAACAACAGACTGCAGAAAATAACTGACAAAAATATGGCAACAAATCTTACTATTAATAAAACCCATATAAATTAGCAAAAAATTGCAAGCATTATGATCCTAAAAAGATGATCAATAGAGAAAGTACAACTTGTAAACAAGCATGTGAACAAATGTTCAGCCTTACTGTATTAAAAGACATGCAGGCCAGGTGAAGTGGCTCATGCTTATAATCCTTTGGGAGGCCAGGACAGGAGGATTGCTTGAGGCTAGGAGTCCCAGACCAGCCTGGGAAACACAGCGAGACACCATCTCTACAAAAAATTGTGGCGCATGCCTGTAGTCCCAGCTACTGGGGAGGCTGACGCAGGAGGATCACTTGAGCCCAGGAGTTCAAGACTGCAGTGAGCTATGATTGTGCCACTGCATTCCAGCCTGGGCAACAGAATAAGACCCTGTCTCTTAGGGAAAAAAAAAAAAAGGAGAGAAAGAAAAAAGAAATGCAAAATTACAATAAAGCGGTTCTATTTTACCTATTCTTTTTCTCTCCATGATACTGTCCACTGATGGAATGGATAAAATTGAACTAGTACTCTCAGACACAGTGTTGATAGAAAGTAATTAGCAGCCAGGAGCAGTGGCTCACGACTGTAATCCTAGCCTTCTGGAAGGCCAAGATGGGAGGGTCACTTGAGGTCAGGAGTTCGAGACCAGCCTGAGCAAAATCAAGACCCTGTCTCTACAAAAAATAGAAAAAATTAGCCGGGTGAGATGGCATGCACCTGTAGTCCCAGCTATTTAAGAGGCTGAGGGAGGAGGCCCTCTTGAGCCCAGGGGTTTGAGGTTGCAGTGAGCCAGGATGATGCCACTGCACTCTAGCTGGGGAAACAGAGTGAGACCCTGTCTCAAAAAAAAAAAAAAAAAAGAGAAAAGAAAAGAAAGAAAGAAAAGAAAAATTAGCTGAGCATGGTGGTGTGCACCAGTAGTCCCAACTACTCAGGAGGCTGAGGCAGGAGAATCAATTGAGCCCAGGAATTTGAGGTTGCTTTGAGCTATGATGATGTCACTGCCCTCATGCCCAGGCAACAGAGCAAGACTCTCTATCTCTCTCTCTCAAAAAAAAGTAATTCAGGCCGGGCGCGGTGGCTCACGCCTGTAATCCTAGCCCTCTGGGAGGCTGAGGCGGGTGGATTGCTCAAGGTCAGGAGTTTGAAATCAGCCTGAGCAAGAGTAAGACCCCATCTCTACTACAAATAGAAAGAAATTAATTGGCCAACTAAAAATATATAGAAAAAATTAGCTGGGCATGGTGGCGCATGCCTGTAGTCCCAGCTACTCGGGAAGCTGAGGCAGAAGGATCGCTTGAGCCCAGGAGTCTGAGGTTGCTGTGAGCTAGGCTGACACCACGGCACTCACTCTAGCCTGGGCAACAGAGCAAGACTCTGTCTCAAAAAGAAAAAAAAAAAAAAGTAATTCAGCAACACATACAAGCACCATTAAAATGTTCATGCCCTTTTACCCAGTAATCCCACAACTGAGATCTATTTTAGAGATATAATCCCAAAACATGGGTAAAGTTCTATGGACAAAGATAGTTACTAAACTATTATTTATAATAGCAAAAAACAACAACAAAAAAAGAAAAGAAACCTAATTTTAAAGAACAGGGAATGATAAATATTTTATGGAACAGTCACTTAATACAACATTATATACCATTAAAAATAATTGTGAAACTATATAACATTTAACAAAACTTATGCCATAATATCTAGTTGAACAGGTAGAAAGAAATATAGGGATTTTAACAGTCGTACTAAGGCATGGGATTGAGTCGCCATTTTCTCTAATTCCCAAATTTACTGAAACGTTGTATCAGAGCACGAGCTCTGGATTGAGAGAGACCCAGGTTCCCACTCTGACGGTACCACTCACCTGTCCACCCACCTGTCTACCCACCTGTCTGACTTTGACCAAGTTACATCACCTTTCTAGGCCTCTGGTTCCTCACCTGTAAAGTGAAGATCTTAAAGGTATCTACCCCATGGGGCTACTGTGAGAACCAAATGAGATAATGCTTGTAAAGAGCTTGACTACTGTACTTGCCACAGAGTGCATGCTCAAAAATGTTATTTTTATCATTTAAAACTTTTAATGTATTTGAAAAATAAAAGTGAAATGAGAGAAGATACTTCACATGCAGTGGTTTATTTCAAATTCCAGATTTTCAGATGAAAGTTTAGTATTGCTTACTTTGTACCTCTGTTTAGACAGCACTTACATGTTAACTCGCTTGGCAAAGGAAAGATTAAAGTGAAACATGGCTGCTCTAAAAAGGAACCACAGCCACGTAAGAACGCAGAGTCTATGGAGCTGAGTTTGAAGGAACAAAAAGCAGCCGTCTTAGCGGGAACTACAGCAGAAGCAATAAATAGATGTCTTTACCTCTGCATTCTGTTAGAGGGGGCAGAAATCATATTTCCCAAGTAAACTTAAAATATGGACTTCCTGAACTGCTGAGCTAAATATTTTACTCCGATAAGAAACTAGAGTCAGTGGGACAAGGACACAAAAAGCAAAAACTTAATTGATGGAAAACGGAGTGGTTAAGAGAGGTTTCAAAGTATCTTGAGCCCTGGGAGGAAACAGGTGGTGGATGGGGGGATTGTCTAAACAAACCATATAATAAATAACGTCCTAGAAAAGCCTCTACCTTTGTCATATTATTACTTGAAACTCTGCCATCTGGGTTTCATAAGCACCTAATTTCAGAGCTTTGCACAATGCACCGCCCAGAGCACTGGGACATCGTCAGCCAGATGAGAGAGCACTCTACAGTGCTGATCTCCTCCCAGGGGAGGCGGCTCTAGATCCTTCCAGGGGCTAAGCACCAGTCAAGTGGGCGGTTCTCTTTACAGGACCTTAGATTTCTCACACTCTTCGCAAAAAGAATGCACTGAAGCAGCCCTATTCACCTTGGATGTGAAAATAGATCTCCGTACTACTACTAATTAGTACCGGTAGACAGGACTTCTATTCCAAAGAACTGTGTATATTAACTTGAAGTCAGCATTAATCATCTTTACTCCGCAAGATGAAACAAGTGAAAAGCCATGAGAAAAGACAATTTTTTTCAAGATAGCAGAAGATGAGTTTCAAATCCCTTTTCAGCCCCTCAGAAGCATGCATGTAGCATTAACTTACCCAGTCCTTAAACCACAAAAGAATATATAGACACTGCCTTAGGCATATCAGATTCGCTGGGCTGTTAGACATTATACCCAAAGCAGAGGAACCTCTTCCCCCAGATAGAGCTGTTTTCTAAGATTTTCCGTCCTCGTCTTAAATAATAACCAACTATGTACTCACTCACTTTGCTTCTCTGCTTCTCGGGAGCTGCCGACCTCAATCAGCAAGTCAGCCGCACTATTCTGGGTTTGATGCTGGCCTGGGAGGAAAACCACAGGCGGGGCTGGGCAGAGAGCGCTTAAGCAACGGCTCCACTCAGGAAGCAGGCGGGTCTCACCCTCCAGGCTTCTGACCACCTCTCCCTCTCTCGCCTGTCTCTCACAATCTCTCTCTCTCTCTCAAGCACAAAGTGCAAAGTCGTATTTCCATCCTGCTGCGTCCTGAAAACTTAATTTGTACCTCCCCCAAATGTAAGGATTTCAAGATGTAGGCTGGCTAGCTTCTTGCTGATTGCTCCCTGAGATATCAAACAGGAAAAAAACCAACACCCACAGTCTGCTCTTCAGACGTGGGTTTACCCTGAAGCCTCAGCCGCCCCACCACCCCGCTTGCCATGGCCCAGTGAGCGCTGTGAGTTCTGGGTGGGACTGGGAAGTCAGGTACAACCAAGAAGCACGTCACAGCAAGTGGCTCTGGAGAGCCAAGTAAAGGCATCTCAGAGGTAGGGCTCCAATAACTTGTTGTGATTTGTTTTTTCATTCTAAACAAATATTTTCATACCTAATTTTGAATTTAGAGAGCTCCAAAATGATATGGGCATCCTCATAAAACCTGGGGTCCACATTTCCTGCTACTGAAGACGGCCTATGGAAGCCCCAGTGACGACGGGATCTACTGCAAAAGGAGCAAATAAAATACACTGCCCAGAAAACACATGGAAGAAATTTTGTGAAGGTACATAAGTGACATGTGTTATAGCCACACACCACAAGAGCTCTTGTCAGTGGGCCTAGGCTAAGCTTAGTCATTGCAATAAGCTGGATTTTAATTGCTATTTTACTGAATAACAGGTGTGGAAAGCAACCAAGCAGCTCCTATACGACAAAGAGCTCTTACACAGCAGGTGGTTTGGGTTTGCAGAGCCTCGGTACACCGAATCCCACATGTTCACTATAACTCCATCCCCCACACTTAGATTCTGCCATTCTAACCGCCAGACCACAGTAAGGAGCTGTGGTCAGGCGACTTGGAACTGGCCTTCGCCTGATGGGGAGTTACTACAATGGTGGCCCCACACCCCATCTGACCCATGCTGCTGCCTCTCGTGGCCATCCTTCTTTGCCTTAAAGGAGGCAAGAGGCACAACGTATTAGACCTGCTCTCACTGAGGAACATCTACCCTTCTCGGGGGTCAGGGGCATATAGGGACCCTACTCATCCGGGACCCCTCAGCACGTGGAACCATGGCATAGACGTGGGAGGTGTTAGTGGTCAGGACTCGGCAAGTGACAAACATTCAACCTTATTTAAGCAAAATGTCGAATTTATTGGCTTGACTAATTGGAAAGTCTCAGGGTAAATTTTTGGCTATAAGCCAGCTAGACCTTGAGGCTTGAATGATATAATCAGGAATTGTAGTTTTAATCACCTCTCAGCTCTGTTTTCCTACATTAGCATCATTCAAACACAGGTGGTCTTGGGGTGGAAAAGCCTTTCCCAGCAGCATTGCAGGATTGGATGTCGTTAGCATTCGAAATGCCAGAAAAGAGACTCACTCTCCGCAGAAAAGCACTCCAACCCATTGACAGGGGAGAGGGACTTGGACGGTTGGCAGCCCCAGTAGTCATGGGAAGAGCACTTTCCAAACAGAAGAAAAGTGTTGGTCAGACAAAAAGGTACAAGCTAGTCACCCAAATAATGTCTTGGATTATTAAGCCTTTCATGTGGTCATATCTTACTTCCCCAGTATGATTGTAAATCTATTAATAGAAGGATATACACGAAACGCTAACAGTGATTATCTCACGAGTGTGGGTCATTTATATATTAAATTCACATTGTAGCTTCCAAATTTTCTAAAAATGAGTATTAAATTGTGTAGTAAAATAATGCAATTAAGTTATCACATGCTAAAAAATATCATACTTACAATAGCGAATATATATAAAAATATGTATGAATAAACTGGGTAAGAAAATTACAGGTACCCCTCCGTCCCCCACCAAAATCTATACTTTATTGAATGGATGAAAAACACACCATGTTCTCTCAATTAGACATTCATTCTCCACAAATGATTTTATAAATGTGTTGTCCTTTCAATATAATTCTAATAGGATGAGAAATGTGAAGAAAATTCTTTATAAAATTATCCTAGAAGTTATCTGGTAGAATAATTGATTCTTCTCTATAGAATCAATAGAATAACTGATTCTTTACTGTAGAAGCTACAGAATAACTGACTCTTCTCTAAAGAAGAAAATTCTGGAAAAAATTGAAAAGGACTTATACTACTACTAAAATAAATGAGAAAAGTCAAATAATTGCAATGGTATGGGTTCAGGAATAGAAAGAAGAGCAATAGAGCATACTAAAGCCCCAAAACAAGAATTCAGATTATGACAAAGATGGCAACACTAATCTAAGATACAGAACAGATTTTTTTCAGCTGGGCACAGTGGTGTGCACCTATAGTCCCAGCTATTGCAGAGGATCACTTGAGCCCGGGAGTTCAAGGCTGTGGTGTGCGATGATCACGCCTGTAAATAGCCACTACACTCCAGCCTAGGCAACATAGCAAGACCCCATCTCTAAAAAAATAAAAATTTTTTTAAATTTTTAAAAAGAAAAAAATATAGGAGATCATACATCTGAACAAGGTAGGAGAGGCCTCTCTCAGCCTACATGCAAAGGCTGAATACATAAAGAAAAAAACAGATGTAAATTAAAAACCTCTGGGAAAAAAACACTATAAACAAAATACAAGTGTCAATGACAAGATGAGACGACATCTATACATAACCTTTGGTGAAGTGATTCCATTTGTAGGAGTGTACACTATGAAAATAATCATGAATGAATACAAAGCTGTATGAGCAAGAGTGATGAGCTTATTATCCTTGATTATAACAACAACAACAAAGGAAATGAAAGTCTAATTGGTTAAATTATTGTATATCCACATAAACTTTATGTAGCCATTAGAAGTAATACTATACCAATATCACCTATAATATAGATGTAAAAATCCTCAACAAAATACTGGCAAACCAAATCTAGAAACATATATAAAGGATTATACACCATGACCAAATAGGATTTATCCCAGGAATTCAAGGTTGGTCCTACATAGGACAATCAGTCAATGTAATTTACTGTATTAGAATAAAGGACAAAATCACATGATCATCTCAACAGATGCAGAAAAAGCATTTGACAAAATCCAATAGAACACTCAACAACTAGGAATAAAAGGGAACTTCCTCAATCTGATAAAGAGCAACTACAAAACACCCACAACTGACATCATACTTAACGGTGAAGAGCTGAAAGCTGTTCCCTAAATCAGAAACAAGACAAGGATGTCTTTGCTCTCACTACTTCTAATCAACATTATACTGGAGGCTTTAGGTAGGGCAATTAGGCAAAAAAACGAAAGAGAAGGCATCCAGGTTGCTAAGTAAAACTATCTCTATTAACAGATGATACATTCCTGTATACAGAAAATCCTAGGGAATTTACAACAATAAAAAACTCTTAGAGCTAATAAAGGAGTTTAGCAAGGTTGCAGGATCCAAGATTAATATACAAAAATCAATTATATTTCTATGTATCTGCAATGAACAATCCAAAATATTAAGAAAACAATCACATTTACAATAGCATTAAAAAGAATAAAATACTTCTAAATACGTTTAACAAAAAGTGGGAGATTTACACACTGAAAACTACAAAACATCATTGAAAAGAAGTCAAATTAATGAACAGACATCCTATGTTCACATAAGACTTAATATTAAGATGGCAATAGTCCCCAAATTGATCTACAGACTCAACACAATCCCTAACAAAATTCTAGCTGTTCTTTTTTCCAGAAATTGACATGCTAGTTCTACTGTATAACTCACATGGAAACACAAGGGCCCAGAATACTCAAAACAATCTGAAAATGAAGAACAAAGTTGGAAGACTTACACTTTCCAATCCCACAACTTAATACAAAGCTATAACAATCAAGACTGTGTGGTATTGGTCTAAGGATAGACATACAGATCAATAGAATATAACTGAGTGTCTAGAAATGAACCCAGATAGTTAAGGGTAGTTGATTATCAACAAGGATGCCAAGACAAATTCAATGGGAAAACAGAACAGTCTTTTCAACAAATGGTGCTGTGATAACTGGATATCTACATGCAAAAGAACAAAGTTAGATTCCTACACCATACTGTATACAAAAATCACCTCAAATTATAAGAGCTAAAACTTAAGACTCTTAGGAGAAAACATAGGCATAAAACTTCATGGCCTTCTATTAGGCAATGTTTTCTTAGATACGACATCAAAAGTAGAAGTAACCAAAGACAAACTAGATAAATTATACTTCATAGAAACTAAAAACTTTTCTTCAAAGGACACTATCAAGAAAATGAAAAGATGGCTCATAGAATGGGAGAAATTATTTGCAAATCATTTATCTGATAAGGTTCTATTATTCGGAACATATAAAGATCTCTTACAACTCGACAATAAAAAGACAAATAACTCAACTGAAAATGGGCAAAGGATCTGTATAGGCATGTCTCCAAAGAGACTGTACAATGCAAATGGCCAATAAGCACATGAAAAGATGCTCAACATCATTAAGCATTACGAAAATCAATCATTCAGCATTATACATATCAAGGCCACAATAAGATACCATTTTACACCTAACTTCCTAGGATGGAAGAACAGACAATAACAAGTGTTGGGCCAGGTGGGGTGGATCAAGACTGTAATCCCAGCACTCTGGGAGATGAAGGTAAGAGGATCGCTTGAGCTCAGGAGTTTGAGACCAGCCTGAGCAAGAGTAAGACCCCATCTCTACTAAAAATAGAAAAATTAGCCAGGCATCATGGGGTATGCCTATAGTCCCCCAGCTACTTGGGAGGCTGAGGCAAGAGGATCACTGGAACCCAGGAATTAGAGGTTGCAGTGAGCTATGATGAAGCCACTGCACTCTACCCATGGCGATAGAGTGAGACTCTGTCTCAAAAAAAAAAAACAAGTGTCAGTGAGGATGTGGAGAAATAGGAACCGTCAAGCAGCGTGTAAATGTAATACGGTGTAGCCGTTGTGAAAAGCAGTTTGGTAGTCCCTCAAAAAGTTAAACAGAGTTACCATTATAACCCAGTAATTCCACTCTCTGCTATATATTCACAAGAATTGAAAACAGGAATTCAAGTAAAAAAACTTGCACACAAATGTTCACAGTAGCACTATTCACAATAGCCATAAAATGGACAAAACCATGTCCATCAATTGGTGAACAGATAAATATAATGTGTAAATCCATACAGTAGAATATCATTCATCAGTGAAAAGGAATAAAATAAAAAGAAAAAAAAGGAACGGATGAACCTCAAAAACATGTTGAATCAAAAAAAACAGACACAAAAGGCCACCTATTGCATGATTCCATTTCTATGAAATGTCCAGAATAGGGAAATCCACAGAGACAGAAAGGATTAGTGGCTGCACAGGATGAAGGGGGGTGTGGAAGGGGAGTGACTGCTCCAGGGTTTATTTTTGGGAAAATGGGAATGACAGTGGTGCTTATCGCACAACTTTGGGAATATACAAACAAATCACTCTACTGTACACTTTAACAGTGTAAATTTTATGGCATGTGAATTTGTGGTATCTCAATATAAATATGACATACAAATATATTTTTATAAATATAAAATATTTATATAAAAATATAAATATACATTTATATTTATATAAAAATATAAATGTGAATATATGTGAATTTATGGTATCTCAATATGAAGAAGGATTCTGTAAAATATTTGATGATATATAACAATGACGACAATGTATTTAATGGAAAATATAGATTGTAAATGACATATACAATAGGAGCTCATATTTACATTTGGGCATAGAAAAAAATCTATATTAAGAATGGTTATCTCTGGTGGGATAATAGGAAATTTTAATATCCTTTATGCTTTTCAAATTTTTCTATACTATCTACAACATGTAACCATTTCATAATTTTAAAAATTTTATTTAAGTATAACAATAATTACGTATCCTGACAGCAGGAGACTTTATCTGTAGCTTCATGGCTTATACTGCAGAAAGCAAGTTCAATCTGACCTGAGGAAGGCTCTCTTAACTGTGAAAATAATTAAATCCTGGACAAGATTTCCTTTGCAGGGACTATGCAATCTCTCCTCCTGGGTTCTCCAAGAGCAGAGTAAGATGACCCGCCACAGTGCTATGTTGAGGTGTGGATGTGCATGCAGGCTGAGGGTACTAGGGTGGCCGAGCTCCAGAGCAATGCTCCTCAGCTGAAAGAAACCTCCGAGCAGGCTAAGCTCCTAAGTGCCTCAGCGGGAAGCCTGCCAGCTCTCCAAAGAACAAGAATTTCCCAAACCCTAGCCAAAAATCAAAGCTTAAAAATGCTCTGTTTTGCTCTTGGAAAATAAATTTATCAACCCCAAAAATAACTAGGACAAAGCCAAAGGATGAAAGTAACTCTGAATGAGTTTCAAACAGATGTTTGACTAATTTTTGCAAAGACTATCAGAGTAAGAGTCCTCGGGACCCCTGCATTATAGCAGAGGGGTATCCAAGAGAATCTGCATGATTCAGGATGGAAGGGCACACTCCCAGGGGCAAAAAACAAACACACAAACAAAACAGTAAAAATCTTTATGAGTTTCTAAGTTTCATCTAGCCAGCAACAGACCCAGTATTTATTACCGGAAAATGGGTATAAATATAAATTGTTTAATCTGATGAATTAGCATATCATAATGAATATATGAATATATTAAACAAAATCTGAAATTTGACATAAGCATGTAGTATAGAAATATATTACTCTTCTTTGTTACATCCATAAAGCCTGACTACAAACATTCCTACTGAGCAGAACTTGATTTCCATGTTAACCAAACCATGTCTTTAGATGACTTTTTAATTTTGTTCTAAGGCATAAAATTTCACCTTAAGAAATTACACAGAGAGAACTAATTACAGAGGGAAACATACCACACTGGGCAAGGAGTGGTTGGTGAGGTTGGGCTTCTTATGAGCTACGAGCCAAGTTTCGCCGCGCCCTCCCTATGAAAATATAAAGGCAAGGCTTTTTCTGTAAATGCATGGCTAGGAACAAGCAGCGTTCGGCTTACAGTGTATAATACACTGATATATTTTCACTTTTAAAGACACTACTGTAATGCCAGGTGAATTCATATACCAGTCATGCAGTGTGACCTTGAGAGATCATGTAGAGATGAGGTGTGTCTGGCTCCAGGACAGATATTCCTGCTGTCCTCCCACCTAAACACTGCCCACCCTCTGCTTCTAGTGCCAAACACCTGCCACCCACACTGTGCTTCTCTACTGGGCTGTGTGAGGATACAGTAAGGCTATGCATATATTTGCATTTGTTTAATTAGCCAGGAATAGGAAAGCAGCTACCCTTTTAATTCCAAAGCAGATGTGAAACTAATTTGGGAAAAGAACAAGAGTCCTAGGGAGTCTGAAGAATGACTCAGCCTCAATTGCCCGCAAGTTCCATCACACTTGAGGATGTGCCCATCCACTCAACTCTCCTGCCATCAGGATTCTGAATGTGCAGTACCCTTTTCTGACCTCCAGCTGCTCCTCTTTTGGCTGTCCCACTGTGACCTGTGACACTCCCTCTGAGCCTGGTTTGGATGCTCACAGGAAGGGGGTTCCTTCCTTCCCTTGCCAGTTTCACATGCCTCCCTGACCGGTCTGAACCCCAAAATCACCCCCTTCCACCAACTCTGGCCCTGCTCAGTCAGCAGTCAACCAGGCATTGCCAGCTCACTCATTTTAATTTGCTCCTGATTGGGGTCTCCAAACAGACTGCTCTGAGGCTACTTGGCCCTCATTGCCTCTAAGCAATTGACTTAGTCATTTCTAATTGGCTTCTTACCAAACTTCTCAGAACATTTATTCTAAGAATTTCTTGGTTAAATTTAACTCAGAGGGGGAGAGTGGTTAGCCTGAATGTGATCATAGGTCGAGTACTATTTTCCAATTCAGCCTTCTTACTAACAAAGCTGATGGTCTGATCTCAATCTGATTCCTGACTCCTATGTTTTATTTCTTAACTGATTCTGAACTGTCTGATTTGTGATGGTGGTTGAGGGGTGGTGTGGGGGTGAAGGAGAATGATGTTAGCAACTGTTTTCCCAAGCCCCAGCAAATATCTTTGAACTTTTTTTTTTTTTTTTTTGAGACAGAGTCTCACTGTGTTGCCCAGGTTAGAGTGAGTGCCGTGGTGTCAGCCTAGCTCACAGCAACCTCAAACTCCTGGGCTCAAGTGATCCTTTTGCCTCAGCCTCCCAAGTGGCTGGGACTATAGGCATGCGCCACCATGCCCGCTAATTTTTTCTATATATTTTTAGTTGTCCACTTAATTTCTTTCTATTTTTAGTACACACAGGGTCTCGCTCTTGCTCAGACTGGTTTCCAACTCCTGATCTTGACAGATCCGCCCACCTCGGCCTCCCAGAGTGCTAGAATTACAGGCGTGAGCCACCGCGCCCGGCCAATATCTTTGAACTTTTGTTCCCACCTTCCTCTATGCACAGAAAATAGGAAGAAGAAATGAATAAAGATCAAACAGCACTTAATAAAACAGAAATCATTTTTAAATGGTCTTAAAGATTAATAAAACTAAAAGTTGGTGTTTTGAAAAGACTAACAAGACAGAACCTCTGGCAAATCTAATCAAGGAGGAAAAAGAGAAGGTATCCAAACTAGAAACAAGAAAGAGGACATAATTACATGTGTGGATTTGTAAACGAGGCAAAACAGATCATTTTCTAGGAAAACACAGATTACCAAAATTAACTCAAGAAGAAACAAACAGTCAAACAGAAAAAAAGGCAAAGGATATTAAAAGGCAAGTCACAAAAAGAAAAATACAAATGACTACTAACCATATGAAAAGATGCTTAATCTATCTAGTAGCAACAAACAAGAGCTAAAGCAGTAAGATATTTTTAAACCCATCATATGTACTAACATTTTTAAGAGATAATAGTGTTAGCAAAAACATAGGAGATAGGCACTTTCATATGCTTGTGTGCATAGCTCTTGGGAGGCAGTTGGAGTGGGGATTGTAAGGGGAGACTTTTCAAATTTCACTCTATTTCTGCATTTGAATTTTTGTAAGAATGTGTTTTCTGTGTTATACGTGAAATTTTGAAAATGGAATTTAAAAGTCTGTAGGCGCAAGGATTCACATTACAAATGTTACTGTTGGTTTAGGCTGGAGAACAAAATAATTTGAAATAAGGAAGACTTAAAATAGTTTATGGATCTGAAACATAATTGGTAACAAAAAGGAGAAACAGAAAAATAAGCAGCAAATACAAACTGGAAATGATAAAGGAGAAAATCACACATGCAAAGCATTAGTTCTGAGGGCAAAACCACTGTCCTATCTTGCACAGCACCTAGTGCCCAGCAAGCCCTTGATAAATGCTTGTTGAAGAAATGAAAGAAAACTGGGACCAAAGTCAATAAATTATAGAAAACATTAGCAAGTGTCATCTGATCAGTAAGAGGAATAACTTAAAGATCTTACAAAAGTAGCTGTCAAAAAATCAATCTCCTTGTAGGCATTGTTCAGCCCAGAATCCTGTGTAATGATAAACTAGCATGTCTCCTTGTCTACCAAAGGTTCGAGGTTCCCAAAGGTTGTGTCTTTATGGGTCTACTAAGTGCACTCTCTAGCAGTCATTGAATCAGGCCAGAATCCAGCACGATCCTTGTCACCAAGGGCCTACAGCCCAACGCACAGATGGCCAGTGGCTGGAGTGTGGCTAGAGTACGCACGGAGGCCTACAGAAGTGTATCTAAAGGTAGGCTGGGAATTCCTATTTCAAAAGAAACAAATGAAACAATTTTGTTCACATATATTTTACAAATTTGAAACATCAAGTTATTATAGTCACTGAAATCCTGTAACACTCTTAATATAGCCATTAAGTTTAAAATTTATACTTGCACTAGGAATACTAGTCATTTTTCTGCAACTAACCTTCAGGTGAAAGGATGTGGTTCATCTCGATTAATCTGTTCCTGTTTTTTCACAATATATTTTTATGATATTTGTGTGCTGGTGTTTATATGTGTTTATACTTGTTAAAATTTTCAGTTTTCATCTTTTTCTATTTTGTAGCTTCACATCAGTTTAGAAAAATTGATATAGAAAAATAATTTGATGAAGTATAAAAGTCATGTTGAGAATAATATAAATATTACTCAACAATTATAAGCATCATTATTGAACAGGACTAAATACCAGCTGGGGAAATACAGGCCCTATATGCCAAGTGATATGCCACCCAGGCGGTTTAAAAAGGGAAGTGGAAATAGAAAGTACAACAGAGAATACTGCAAAATTGGAATTTATTGGACCATTGATCCATTTGCTCCTAAGGCCAGAATATTTTATTGCTTCTGAAATAGCAGCAGACAACCACATGAGCTTTCTACAACACTTTCAACAGTGTGATGGCCTCTTTGGTAAACCAACCAAGTTCTTCCTCAAGGGCCAAATAATGTTTCTCAGTGCAAAACCAATGCATTTCATTACTAAAAGAAGAAAACCACAACTATAGAGACATCAATCGAAGTTGCATTCCTCAGAGACAAAAAATAGGTACACAACACATGCTAATAGAATATTCTTTGGAATATCCCCAAAGTTAATGATAAGTGTTTTGGTCAGAGAGAAAAGAGAACAAGATATTAGCAAATTCTTCCATCAAATAGCACTCTAATATCAACATGGTCCGTACACGTGGAGGAAGCATTGCTAGCACATGTATAGACCAGTCAATAATTTCAATTTACCATTGAATGAAACCTCTTTTGCAAGGCATAAATCAGCACCTTTCATGTTCACATACAAGAGCCAACATACAAAACGGAAAAGGGGCCCAGAGCTCTAAACCGATGGGAGGACCAGAAAGAAAAATTGCTGTTACACAGAATAAAAGACATTGCACTTAATGCCCACCTATACCACCACCGTTTTCCTCAGAGACAGGTTGATGATCTAAATAATCTAATCTTCACTCAGTACTAAAAAACGGGTAAACATTTTAAACCAAACTGCAGTCGTGGACGATCTGTCTTTTCAATGTGCATGTGGACAGCGGGTGCCAGTGTCTGCTTTTCCACGCTGGAACGGGCAGGCTGCTGAGGAGAAAAGTGCTCTCAAGAATATTTAAAACAAGGAATGACATCAAACTCTTCCTTCAAGGCCATTTCTATGATCTCAGGTGACTCGCTTAAGTAATATATTTCAGTAATCTGTATTTGCAGCAGCCTGAATCTTAGCCAAAATATCAACGATTTTAACGCTGACATGTTAGGATATCTTGATATGACCAAACTGCAATGTAGGCAGCTAAATCCCCGTGAGTTTTACTTCCCCAGCACTTGACAGTGTTCTTCACAAATAAAAGAAATAGATTTTTGACATATTATTGGAATATTTTAAAGCTACACTGAAATGCTCCAAAACAACACAAAGAAACACTTTCCAGAATCAAATGCAAAGAGTGGAATCCACTATTATATATTAAAAAGAAACACTTAAACTTCCAGCTTTTAAGTGTGATATGCTTCTTAAATCAGCAGCTGAAAGAATGCAGAAAGTGACCATGAGTGCGAAATCACTCTATAATCTCTGCGTCCATACTTAGCCTGAATATACAGATTGATCAGATCCAACACACTTGCTGTCTTTCCTAACAACCTCTAATTCTGAGTTAGGCTTTCTATATCAATGGAAATAGAGTAAGAAAAGAAATGGAAAGGCTCTGGAATCTGTTGCAGGCCATAGATAAATAGTGGAAGATCACAGACAATGTGATTCCTCTTATAAACAAATGAAACATGGTATAATTAATTTTAAAATAATTTAATATTTATTATTTTTTAAATTATAGTGAATATTTTTGGCTTTCTACTCTAAAATAGGCCCATAAACTTGTGGCAGATATCTCTTGGAAGCCAGTGCTTTCCACTGGAAGAACTAAATTTGTATCTCTTAAAGATGTGTTAAGAGCTGGGCATGTACCTGTATTCCTAGCTACTCTGGAGGCTAAGGCAGGAGGCCCAGGAGTTGGAGTCCAGCCTGGGCAACATAGCAAGACCTTATCCCTAAAAAATTAAAATTAAAGATGCCGTTAAGTCTCTGAAGGGAGTCCAAATCCTCTACCTTTTCCATCCAGGCTAACATTTGGAATTCAGGAGGGACCAAAATAACAGAAATCCCAGACATGTTCTTGGTTCCTCCTGGAGTGCAATCTGCCTAAATAGCCTCAGTCCTCAGGAGTCCCCTGAAGCCAGAAGGGTGAGCCTGAGGGCACCATACGGAGTACCACACAGCAGGCCCCAGTGTGCACCTGCACAGGGTACTGTAGCATCTGGGCAACGCCCTGCAAGCCTGGGGAACCCTCACAGTCAGGAAGGAGGTGGCCCAAGGGGACCAACATAGAGAGGAAAGGGACACAGAGGTTTTAGTGTTGACACAGTGGATGGTGCCAACACCTAACAAAGTCTTCACTGACGGGAACGGATGACATGGACCAGACACCCTCATCCACAAAGACAGTTCGCTCCCTTTACTGGAGAAACATGGCTAGAGAGTGAAGTTAAGTTCAGATACAGAGAAATAAAGTTACTTTTTTTTTGAGACACAGTTATATTAAATGTTTTTACCACAACAAAATAAAGAATATCAAAATCTTTTAAAAGTTCACAGAAGCAACAATAACAAAAAAGAGATGAACAGGGCACAGCATCTAATCTACTGGCATTCTTGGTCTAACTGAGAGACAGACATTAACTGAGAGACAATTAATTACAGTGATGTGATTACAGTGATGTGATCACAGCAATTACAGAGATATATACTGGGAATTACCGAAGAGAGGAATGCCTAACTTTCAGAAAGTAGAGAACGCTTCAGAGAGTTGGTGAAAGCCTTCCAAAAGCAGGTCAAACTGCACACACCCAATCACAGAAAGAGGACAAGCCACGGCAGATTCTGGTACCCATTTCTGACGGCTGAACTCCCTGCTGCTGCAGGAGAGAGGAGCTGGAGCTGGAAAGCAAGGCCAGAACCCAACCTCAAACGGCTTGCCTGCATTGCCGAGGTGGCTGGACTTAACTCCAGTCAATGAGGACAACTGAAGCACAGAAGAACGATGATCAAATTCACATTTTGAAATGACTGCTCTGACGGCAGTGTGGAGAGATTATAAGGGAGTACAGCTGGAGGCAAAAAACTTGTTAAGAGGCAATTGAAGCAGTCTAGATGAGAAATAATAAACAAGACAGTGACTACGAAAATCAGAACAGGCTGAATCAATAGATACCTAAACAGAAATAATACGATGTGGCCACCAGTTGGATCTTGGTGAGGAAGAACGAGTTTCCTGGTTTGAGTAAAATTCACAGAGACTGGAAAAATAGGTTTGCCATGTGCATTGGTTATCTATGGCTGTGTAACATGTTATCAACAACATTTAGCAGCTTAAAACAACCAACATTTATTGTCTCACAGTTTCTGTGAGTCGGGAATCTAGGAGAAGCTTAGCGGCTGGTTCTAGCTCAGGGTCGCTCATGAGGTTGTAATCAAGACGTCAGCTGGGGCTGCATCATCTGAGGCTCGGCTGGGGTTGGAGGATCCACTTCCAAGGAGTTGCTCACATGCCTGACAAGGTACTGCTGGTTGTTGGTGGGAGAGGTCAGGTGCTTGCCAAGTGAACCTCTGCATAGGGTTGCTAGAATATCCTAACATGGCAGCTGGCGTCCCCCAGAGCACGCGATCCGAGAGAGATAGGTGGAGCAACAAGGAAGCTACGATGTCTTCGGTGGCCTGGAACTGAAGTCTCACACTACCACTTCTGCCTTATTCCATTAGTTAGAAGGGAGTTACTGAGTCCAGCCCACAGTTAAGGAGAGGGGAATTAACTTCACCTCTTGAAAGAAGAACTGTCAAAGCATTTATGGATATATTTAAATATCACCACAGTATGGAAATGGAGAATAAGCTCAATCCATGCTGAATTTGAAATGTCTGAGATGTTCAAACGTCCAGCAGGCAGATAACCATACTCATAGAGTGTCAATTCTGACTTTAACAAGAATAAAGTAAGGTCACAGAATTAAGTTGTTCACAGAATTAAGTTGTTCACAGAATTAGAAAGGAAATGAAAGGTAAAAGAAATGGGGTCAGGCAACTCCTGAAAACTGAGCCATGAAAAGGAACTCTAACTGTTGAGTTAGAGGTCAGAGCAGGGGATTTTAGTGGACTTCTTTTTGAAAGACAGGAAGCATAAGAGCATGTGTATAGGCAGAGGTAGAACAAAACAGTAGAGGGGAAAAAGTAAAAAATATAAATGATAGGGGACAGTTGACAAAGGTCTTGGCAGAATCCTTTGCCAAGGAGACCTAAGGCTTAGGGAGAGAATGGGTGCTATTTAGCGTGGCCCTGTTGCTGGGCAAATGGACAGGTAACAAACTGTTAGGAAGATGAATGCGAGCTCATACTGAGAAATAAATCTCAAATCAGCTTAGTTGTTACCTGCACCTTCCTGCCTTATCCTACTGCTGTGTGCAGACCCATATTTCATCTCCCTGGCCTGCTCCAGGTTTCAGCATTCCAGCTTATCTGCTACTATGTTCCCTACCCTCTCTACAGCCTCTGCTCCTCCCTGATGGCATTTGATTGGGCTGCCTATCTAAGAAGTGATGACTTCAGCTGGGCCTCAGAATATCCTCCATGGAAATCTCCATCAGTGGCCCTGACAGACTTAGAATGATGGGGCTGTTTCTGCTCTCAGCCTGTGGCCTAGTAAGATCCCTGCCTGGACCCCTAGTAGTATGGATCAGGTTTTTAAAATATCTTTGGGACAGAGTCTGTCATATTCCTCAATATGGAACAGAGGAAACAGCTGTAGTGCTACTGTTTCTGAGCTAGAACTCTGTTTATATGTCCAAATTCTTTGATGTATTACCTTTTAGAGCTACTAAAATTTGTTCTAATACAATGTCCAATACAAATATAGTTCCCATTCTGTTATTTATGACCTCAACAAAACCTGACCAACTGTAGATGAACATTAAACACTAACAATCATGGAAATGAATACACTGATACCAGCAATTCCCCATTTTAGCAGTTAGCATGGTGACATTTGGCACAAATGTCTCTTTAAAGGAGCTTACTTTGAAACATACCATCTTATTAGATATATCATATTAAAACTAATGAAATTGTGGGGAAATTTGGGGGAAATTTCTATCTAAAAATTTTTAATGAATAAAGTGATTAAGCTAGTAATATTTTAGCTACTATTTATAAAACAACTATTATAGGTCAACCACCTTTCTAGGGAATTTTGCTTAAATTGTTATATCTAATCCTTAACAAACCACTAAGAGTTAGGTATTCTTTTTTCCCCTGTGGGCAGTTGAGGAAACTGGGGATCAGAGAGGTTAGGTAATTTGCTTAAGGCCACACAACTTGCATGTAGAAAACCTGAGATTTGCGCAGGATCTTATCTAACTCTAAAGTCCATGCTTCTCCCATTTCCCCACACTGCCTTTCTAATAAATGGTAACTAATGTTAAGTATAATTATATTGACTTCCCACTAGTTGTTGCCCCCTAGGTGATTCACTATCACATCATCTGCTTTATTTTCTCCATAGAACTTTTAAAAGTTTGATACTGGTATATGAATAGACAAATAGACATGGAAGAGACCAAGAATTAGGTCTAAACACATACAGGAGTTTAATACATCATAAAGCTGGTATTCCAAAGGAACCAATGAGTGGTGTTGAGACAGCATGATAGGAATCTGGGAGAAAACACAGTTGGGCACCCCACTTTACTACTTACACCGCCAGAAGTGACTCCAGCAGTATCAAACATTTAAAAGAAAAAAATGAAAATAATATACTAGGAGAAGAAAATGCAGGAGAATCTTTAGAGTCTTAGTGTAGGGAAAGTCTGTTTATAATATAAAAATGTGCAGGTTATAATATAAAAGAAAAAATCAACTACCTACAAACCAAATCTTTCTGCATATCTAAAACATAGCACAAACAGTTATTAAATAAACATAGTTGAATGAACTTGGAAGAAAACACTGGTTACTCATATCCATACAGTGTTAATTTACCTACACATAAAGGATGCCTACAACCCCCCCCTACAAAAAAACCCCACCACTATCCCAAAATAAAAATGTATAGGTAATGAACAGGCAGTTTACAGAAAATACAAATGGCTCTTCAATACATAAGAAGCTCAACCTCACTTTTATTAATTAATTTATTTTTTAGAGACAGAGGTCTCACTATGCTGCCCAGGCTGGCCTTGAACTCTTAGGCTCAAGCAATCATCCTGCCTCATCCTCCTGAGTAGCTGGGACTACAGGTGTACATCATGCCCAGCTCCTCAATCCCACTTTTAATATACGAAATGCTAAATAAAACTATTAAATCTATTTTACCTATTGGAATGGCAAAAATTTGAAAAGTTTGAGACATCACCATGTTGATGAGAATGTGAGGAAACTGGAACTTTCATTTTTTGCTAGTAATATATATTGATAACTTCTATGGGAAGCAATTTGGCAATATCTATCAAATACACACATGCGTATATCCTTTGACAAAGCAATTCCACTCCAGGAATCTGTTCTATGGATTTATCCTTCCCAGGGCTGGGAACTGAGGGCTAAGGAACAGGGCAGAAGATAAACTGCTTTTTCCCTGTATTCCCTTTGGAACATGTATTTTGCATATTGTCATGTATTACTTTTTCACAAAATAGAATTTTTTAAGCTATAAGTCTGGGAATTCTTGCAAAAGAAAACATATTTATCTACCCTCCCCTTCTGTTAAAGCCAAAATAGAGAAGGAAATTCAACCTATAATGAAAGTAAAGAACAGCCTCAGCCCCGAACAACAGATACAAAGACTATCTCCCAGAGGCAAGGATTCACTGAACAAAATTGAGGGAGGACTACAAGAATTGATGCTTACTTCTCTAGATCTTGAGCAGGTTTCAGGTTTCTCTAAACTAAGTGAGAGGCTACAGCAGGGAATATCCTGCCCTGTGGGCACTGTTCCCCTCTGAAGAAAAATTAGATTGTCATCAGACTTTGACAGCTGACAACAGAGCAACATACTGAAGATACTCAAAACATAAACCAAGGATTTCGCAACTAACCAAACAGACCCTCAAGTACAAAAGTCACAGGTAAACTGTGTTGAACAGGAAGAACCCAGGAAATAGTATTTCTATGGACTCTTCCTGAGGAATATCCCAGAAAACAAATATCAACCTAGCAAAATGTCTGGAGCAATTTCACCACGAGGGCTGGTACTAAGCATTAAATTTATATTTACCCATAGAACTAAGATCAAATTATTATTAATATATGGGAAACAGTAAAGAAATGTTTACATATTAATATTCTTGACAATGTAGATTCGGTACAACTATCAAAAAGTACTAAGAGAAAATATAATGCCATAGAATGGGAAACACCTTCTACATGTGCCATGAAACCCAGAGCCATAAAAAAGAGATTTATAATTTTACTATGAAAAAGTTTGAAACTTTTATATGGCCCAAAGCACCATTGACAAAGTCAAAAGACAAGTAACAAACTGGATAAAGACATCAGCAATACATATGATGAACTAACTGCTGGTCTCACTAAAATACAAAGGGCTCCTTGAATCAATTTTAAGACAGCCCTGTTGAAAACTGGGGAAAAAACACAGAAGAAATACAAATAGTTAATAAATACATGTGAAAAGTTGCTCACACTGATGAATAATTTTTAAATATATGGTAAAATAATCTATAATATAACATTTGTCAGACTGGCAAACACTGATACTAAGTATTGGCAAGGTTGTAGGGAGATATCTATTACCTACTGTGTTAAAGAATTATGCTGATGCTAGAGATATAAATATGAATAATACAGAAACATTCTTCCTATCCACACAGAACTTACATTTTTAGGTGGGAATAAGAAGACGGAGGGAATTTTTTAAAACAAGGACACAATTATTTAAGTACAATTCTGAAGTGCTGCAAAGGAGAAATACAGGGTGCTTTGAGAGTATAAGAAAGGAGCGACCTGATATAGTCTGAGATGGGGAATTCTCAGCTGCTATGAATTGATAAACACTTTAGGAGAGCAATTGGCAAAATCTTAAATATCCACAACTTCTGTCTCCGTAATTCCACTCCCAGATATCAATCCTACCAAAACACATGAAGGCAAATATATACACAAAATGGAGTTTACTACAGCATTGTTTGTAATAGTAAAAAATGAGAAATAATCCAGATGTCCCACAATAGGATATTGGCTAACTGAGGGTACATATGCAGAATTCAACCAGCAAAAAGAGTGACATAGATGTCCACCTACTGACATTAAAAGATTGTGTTGTGATGTGAAAACAAAACCAAGCAGCAATAGAGTCTGATTATGTCAGTATAAGCATATTTCTGAAAAAAAAAAAAAGTCTAGTATATGCACAGAAATGATCTGAAAGAATAGAAACAAAACAGTTGGTGGAATATTGGGAATCTTCACTGAGTCATATATCTATATTGTTTGTAATTTTTTCCCCAAGCAAGAATTACTCTTTGAAAAGAGAAATTAAATTGAGGAAACAAAACATTTCTTTAAACCTCATGTTTAAACTAATGGTGATGGAATAAAAGTGTTCTTCCTTATCATAAAACACACACACACACACACACACACACACACACACACTCTTTACTTGATAAATACAGTGTTTAATATTTCAGTCTTTCCTTTCAGGTTCTCTTCCTTTACTCAAAATGTAGGTTAAAAATAGATCCACATTTTATGTGTCTTCTGCCTAACCTCAAAGTAAGCTGAAAAAAAAAACCCTACAATTTTACAGTCCCATTATCATTAGAGTTTCAAAGCTAGACCCAGCCTGCACTACCCTTTCATTTGGAACACTTATTAAAATGACATACTACAACTTCCTCAAATAAAAACAAACCCTAGGCTCTGACGTTAGGCTTCCTGTGCTGCTACTTATAGTGACTAAGTTCTGTGCCTATAATACATATTTCATTTAATTACTACATATCAAAGGGTTTTATATATTTTCTCATTACATTTTAGTTTTTTAAGATACTGTCACATTCTTTTTTAGATGAAAATGAGAAAAAGAAATTGAACAACTGACTGACTTAAAAGTCATAAAACAACATAACAGGAGAGTCAGCAAAAGAAAAAACACGTCTCTTACGTAGAGGCTGAAAACCAGTTTCATACTATTCACCTCTAGAGTGAGCTGCACAGCTTTGAAAGTCACCTTCCACGCTCAGACTGAATCCCATCCCAATACTTTACCACCACCCAGTAAGAACAGCCTCAGATCTTGTTATAGGCTTTTTTAGCATGCCAAAGCCAATAAAATGCTCTCCGATTGGCAACAGAAACAAGCTCTGAAACATTTAATAATTTGCCCACAGCCTTTGAGCATTTCCACTGCAATTCCTTTCCAGATCCCTTCCTATTCTCTCTATACAATCAGAACATTAGAAAAATACTTGGATTGTAAGATGAATAGCTTAGGAGTCTGTTTAGCACAATTTAAGGCCAAATATTTATTAAATGCCTCCTCTGTTGTAGAAATGGTGAACACTATGATTATAAAAATGGAAAAGATACCGTCCTGGCTCCCAAGAAATCCAGTCTGGTAGGGAAAACACAGGCACAGAAAATACTAGCCTAGTGAAACTCCACCTCCTGAACTTTGAATGGGGACCTAAGTCACCAAGAAAGTAGTGGCAGTTATGACCTACTTTATTACTACTTTAATTTAATACTTTACCTTCTCTTAAAATATTCTTCTCCCTTAGAAACTTCTCTACATTTCTAATTATCATTCCCTACTAAAAGGAAGCAGGGCTCCTTAGAGAAGTGGCTGATTCCGGGTGTGGAGTATGAAATGAACATGGTAAGTCTAGAATATATTGTGGTGCCCAGAAATCATGGAAATGCCCGAAGATTAATGGGGTCATATTAAAGAGACCTAGGAGTGAACCTGAAGCAGCTCGATTTGGCCTATTTGAGATAACTTCAACAACAACAACAAAATAATGACAGTAATTAATTATAAAACATGAATTAAAACACATTGATACTAAAAGAATAATAACAGGATGTGGGGATAAAGCTCTTCTTTATGGAAGAATACCAGCTAATAAATGTACAGGAAATGAGAGAATTAGAAAAACTACCATTTTGTAAACATTAATAGATTCACCAAGACAAGCTAAAATCATTGTAAAAGGTTGCTGGGGAGGATGATACTCACATGATCTCAAAGCTTCACTCCACAGATAATTTATTAAATACAAAAGGAAGACATAATCAAGCTGACCATGACCACAACCACCATCCAGGCACCTGACACTATGTGTCTCCTCGAGACACAGTGAGATACACAGCATTGCCACGCAGCCTTCTCTACAAAACTGTTTGCTTAAACTAATCATGAGGGAAGAACTGGACAGATTCAGACTGTGGGACACTCTATCAGACAACTTACTTGGCCTCTTAAAAGAAAATTCAGTTTCATTAAAAAAAAAAAACTGATTCTTTAAAAACAAAAGGCAAGGTGTAGATGTGGACTCCCAGGAAGACAGAGTGGACATAATTTTCCCTATTCTTTTCACTAAGCACAAGTAAAAGCCCTCAATGTGAGATATGAAACAAATATAAGAAGGCTCTAGCTGGGCGTGGTGGTGTGTGCCTGTATCCCAGCTACTTGGGCAGCTGAGACAGGAGGATCCCCACCTCAGAGTTGGAGATCAGTCTGGACAACATAGTGAGACCCCATCTCAAAAAAGGGGGGTTCCACTGCAAGGTGGAGAGAAGAAGGCAAACTGTCCAGGGATCAAGGTACAATCCAGTGATAAGTTCCCTGGGTTTTCTTTTTGCCTCATTATCCCAGACTTGGAGCTGAAGAAGCAGACAACTTCAAAACACCAAATGGCACAGACTAAAAAGCCCCAAGAAAAGCCTGCTTTTGGCCAGACATGGTGGTTCACATCTGTGACCCCAGCACTCCGGGAGGCTGAGGCAGGAGGATCACTTGAGCTCAGGAGTTCAAGAACAGCCTGAGCAAGAGCAAGACCCCATCTCTACTAAAAACAGAAAAATCAGCTGGGTGCAGTGGTGTGTGCCTATAGTCCCAGCTACTTGGGAACCTGAGGCAAGAGGATTGCTCGAGCCCAGGAGTTTGAGGTTGCAGTGAGATATGACGATGCCACTGCATTCTACCTGGGGTGACAGAAAGAGACTCTGTCTAAAAACAAAACAAAACAAAACAACAACAACAACAAAAAACCCAGACTGACCAAGAAAGAAAGAAAGAACAGAGCCTCAAAGACCTGTGGGACTATAATAAAAGATCTAACACTCTTGTCATCAGGATCCAGGAAAGAGGAGGCAAACAGGGCATAGCTGAAAAAATACTCAAGAAAAGTAGCTGAAAACTTCCAAAGTTTGCCACAAGACATAAATCTACAGATTCAAAATGCTGAGCCCCAAACTGAAAGCCCAAAGAAATCCATACCAAGATACAAGATAGTTTAACTTCTGAAAAGACTAAAAGACAAAAGAAATCTTGAAAACAGTGACAGAAACACTTGACCTGTAAGTGAAAAACAATTAAAGTAATAGATTTCTCATCAGAAACTATGGAAGCCAGAAGGAGGTGACACAACATTTTTCAAGTGCTGAAAGAAAATAGCTGTCAACTCAGAATCCTATATCCAGCAAAAATATCCTTCAGGAATAAAAGGAAAATCAAGACATTCTCAGATATAGGAAAATAAGAGAATGTGTTGCCAGCAGATCAACCCGAAAAGAATGGCAAAAGGAAGTTTGCTTAATATATTTAAAAAAAAATGAAAGAAGGAATCTAGAAACATCAGGAAGGAATAAATAACATGGTAAGCAAAAATATGTGTAATTACAATAAAACTCCTATCTCTTCTCAAGACTTCTAAATTATACCTGATGGATGAAGCAAAAATTATAATCCTGTCTGTTGTGCTTCTAAATGTATGCATAAATGAATTCTAAAATGGAAAAAGTAAAGGGTTTCTACACTTCCCTAAAGTATAACAGTAAAATGAGGACACCAGTAAATGGGTGAAGGTATGTATATACGATGTAATACTTAGAGTAACCACTAACAACTTTATACAAAGAGATACAATCAAAAACACTTCAGATAAATCAAAATGGAATTCTAAGAAATATTCAAACAATCCACAAAAAAACAGAAAGAACTCATTTTTTAAAATAAATAAAATGGTAGACTTAAGCCCTAACCTATCAATAATTACATAAAATACATCAATTAAAAGAGAAATAAGCAAATTTTAAAACACATCTATAAGAAACCCACTTTAAATATAACAATATAGACTAGTTGAAATTAAGACAATGATAAAATATAACAGGCAAAAACATTAATCAAAGAAATATTAATAACAACTAAAGTAGACTTCAGAGAAAAGAAAATTTCCAGAGACAGAGAAGAATAAAAGGAACAATCTGTCAGAAGATACAGCAATCCTAAACATAGATGCACCGAACAACAGAGCAGCACATTATGTAAAACAAAAATTGATAGGACTGGAAGAAAAGTAGACAAGTCCATAATTACAGTTGGAGACTTTAATACCCCCCTCTTAACAACTGATAGAACAACTAGACAAAAAAAAATCTGCAAAGATTTAAGAACTTAACAACATCAAACAACATAACCTAGTAGACATTTTTGGAACACTCTACCCCAAAATAGCAAAATAAACATTCTTTTCAAGTACTCACTGAACATATACTTAGGCCAAATCCTGGGCCACAAAGCTCATTAGTGGTTGCCTAGGGCTAGGATAGAGAGTGGAAGAATTGTGTGTGGAGTGGGGAGATGATAGCTAAGAAATCCAGGGTTTCTTTCTGGGGTAATGAAAAAGATATAATGTGAGTTTTTATGGCGTGAGTCATCAGCACATTCAAATGGTGGATTATGCTGATTGTTTTCAAGTATTGAACAAAACTTTCTGGAATAAATCCCACTTTATCGTGTTGTATAATTATTTTTATACATTGCTTCTACTGCTAACATTTTGTTAAGGAGTTTGAGGAATCCTGTGTCTATATTCAGGAAGGATATTGGTCTGTAGTTATCTTTTTTTGTATTGTCCTTGTCCAGTTCCAATATCAGAGTAACACTAGCTTCATAAAATGAATTGGGAAGTGTTCCCTTCTCGTCTGTTTTTTCAAAGATACTATGTAGACATAGCAGTAATTTTTCATTAGACATTTGGTAAAATTCTTCAGTGAAACCATCTGGGCCCAGATATTTGTCTTTTGGGAGTTGAAAAAATTTTTTAATGTTGATTCTTCAAACAAAACTCTAGTTTTCTGAAGATATTTTTCACAGTTGCTTTTATATGTTAGGGAAGGGTATAATTACATATTATTTGTAAAATTTTTAATGTTTCTGTTTTAAAAATTTTTTAATTAAAAATTCAATTTTTTCAATAGTTGTAGGGCTATTTAGATTATCTATTTCATATTGGGTGAGTTGTGGTATTTAGTGTTTTTTTAGTAATTAGTCCATTTCATCTAAGTTGTCAAATTTATATGTACAGTTGTTTGTAATATTCTTTTATGCCTTTGATGTCTACAGGTTCTGTAGTGATACCCTTGTTTCTTTCTGACAACTAGTTATCTGTGTCTTTTCTCTTTGTCAGTCTTGCTAGAGGTTTACCAATTGTATACTTTTCAAAGAAGTCAGCATTTTGTTTCATTGATTTTCTCTAATGTGTTTCTGTTTTCAATTTCATTGATTTCTTGTGTGTGTGTGTGTTATTCCTTGATTTGTGTTTATTTTGCTCTTCTTTTTCTAAATTCTGAAGGCGGGAGTTAAGATTATTGATTTGAAATGGTAACTATGTGAAGTAATGCATATGTTAATTAGCTAGATTTAGTCTTTCCACAATGTATATATACTTTAAAACATCATGCTGTACACACACTCCAGCCTGAGCAACACAGCAAGACCTCACCTCTAAACAATTTTTTTTAATTAGCCAGGTGTGGTAGCACATGCCCATAGTCCCAGCTCCTTGGGAGGTGGAGGTGGGAGGATTGCTTGAGCCCAGGAGTTTGACACCAGCCTGGGCAACAAGGTGATGTTTCTTCTGTCTCTACAGAAGAAACTTTTTTTTTTCAGACAGAGTCTCACTCTGTCGCCTGGTTAGGGTGTCATGGTGTCAACCTAGCTCACAGCGACTTCCCCAGAAACACCATGCAAAGCAGACAACGGGGGAAAAATATCCTGGCTACTCCCTTCCTCTCACCTTCCAATCTCCCACTAGTGCCTCCCACTAGCTCCACCAGGCCAGTGGCAGCTGACAAGGGAGCCTGCAAAAAAAAGATTGCAGGAATCTCCCTGCAAGATAGAGAAGAGCAGAGGGTAGGGAAGGAGCCTGAAGGTGAAGTGGCAAAACCCTGCGCAGTGTCTTATCTCTGTACCCCCAGTGCCTGACAGTGTGTGGCTCCTACAGAAGAAAACAATTATGTATTGAGAGGAACTGAAAATTCCCACTGAAACACAAGAATGGAGTGTCACTGGACCAGAGAAAAGAGAGTATCTTATCCCACAGAGAGTTACAAGAATGGATTGACAAAGGACAGGATGAATGAAAAGTTATAGAACTAATGAGCAAAGATTTTCCAGAGACATTAAAAAGTAGTAAAGTTTACCAGGCAGGGAAAATGGTACAAACTTAAGGTACAACACACGTAGGCTTTTCAAGAAATGACAAGATTCAGGCCTGGTGCAGTGGCTCATGCCTGTAATCCTAGCACTCTGGGAGGCTGAGGCAGGCGGATTGTCTGAGTTCAGGAGTTTGAGACCAGCCTGAGCAAGAGCGAGATCCTCTCTCTACTAAAAATAGAAAGAAATTAACTGGCCAACTAAAAAATATTTAAAAAATTAGCTGGGCATGGTGGCTCATGCCTGTAGTCCCCACTACTCGAGAGGCTAGGGCAGAAGGATCACCTAACCCCAGGAGCTTGAGGTTGCTATGAGCTAGGCTGACACCAGGGCACTCTAGCCCAGGCAACACGGTGAGACTCTGTCTCAAAAAACAAAGAAATGACAAGATTCAAAGTCAAATTTTATTAATATCAAGTTCTTTTCCAGAATCTCTCAAGATAATTATATAGCTTTCCCCTTTTATTAAACTAATAAAACTTAAACATATTAAACTCTCCCCTTGTATTGAATGAACTAACATATGTATTATCAAACCATCTGGAATTCCTAGAATAAAATCTATTTGGTCAAAATTTATTACTCTTTTAATATTCTCCTGAACTCATTTTGCTGTTTATTGAGGACATTTGCATACCTACATAAACAGGGTCTATAGTTTACTTTTGTGGGCTTCTACGGTTCTCTGTCAGGGTTATTTTAACTCTTAAAATTAGGTGAGATGTTCAAACTAAATGATAATGGAGATACAAGTTATCAAACATGTAGGACACAGCAAAACCATACGTGAGAGGAAAACTAATAGCAATAAATGCTCACATCCAAAAAACAGAAAGCTCAAGAATTGAAAATCTAATAATCATTATCAATGTATTTGTAAAGAAAGATCAAATAAATTCCAATCCTATTATTATAAAATAATAATAACTAAGATCAAAGCAGAACTAAATGAAACTGAGAACAAGAGAATTATACGAAAGATCAACAAAACCAAACGCTGGTTTTTTTAAAAGATAAATAAAATTGACAGTCCTTTTGCTAGATTGACAAGAATTCAAAGGGAAAGGACTCTAATAAACTCAATTAGAAATGAAAAAGGAAGGTCACAACAGACACTACGGAAATATAAAACATTATCTTTGATTACTATAAAAAACTATATGCTCAAAAACTACGTAATGAGGAGGAAATGGACAGATTACTGGAAACATACAACCTCCCTCAGTTCACCCAGGAGGTAACAGAATCTCTAAACAGACTAATCTCATGCTCAGAAATTGGAGCAGTAATTAAGAACCTCCCAAAATGGAAAACTTTCTTTATTTCTTGAGACAAGGTCTTGCTCTGTGTCCCTCGCTAGAATGCAGTGGCATTGCTATAGCTCACTGCAACCTCAAACTCCTGGGTTAAGTTATCTTCCTGTCTCAGTTTCCTGAGTAGCTGGGACTGCAGGTGTGTGCCACCATGCATGGCTAATTTTTTAAATTGTTTTGTAGAGATGGGGTCTTCCTGTGTTGTTCAGGTTGGTTTCAAGCTCCTGGCCTCAAGTCATACTCCTATCTTGGCCTCTCAAAGTGCTTATTTATATTTATATAAATTAATTTGTATGTGTATAAGAGACAATAAATTATTTTTATTGAGAGCATGAAAAATAAGATCAAGCATCAAAGTGGCAACTGTTGTATACAATTATAAACATTATAGAGAAATGTAAGTTCTGTTGCTATAAAACTAAAACATAAAAATTCCTGTAAAATCTCATTAGGATGCAGGCAAAAAGCAGCTAATTTTTTCTCACTGCTGCTTCTTCAAAGTCCCTCTTTCAGTTACTTTTTCACTACTCCCATATAAAATCTGGGGCAAAACTCAAATTTTTAAGCCATTTTTAATTATTGAAATATATTTTTAATTTTTTGGTATAAATAATCCAGTGTAATATCAAAATTTGAATCACTTCCCATTTAAAATTTTGCCTTCCTGCTACTAACCTCCCTTCCAATGCCAATTTTTGTCTAACTCAAACCCAAAAGTTTGCATTAGGAAGAGAAGGAAGGAAGGTATGGTCTACAACTCCAACAATTTCTCATATTTCTATTTCCCTTCCTTTACTCACTGGGCTGCCACTGGCTCCTCCAGTGCTAAAGTTGGAGATGGGACAAGAGGTAAGTGGCAGCAAAGGCTGTCCAGTGGTCTTCTCAACATTAGTTTTTGTCAGGTATAAGTCAGACACCATTCCCTCACAATCCAGGGTTTACACACTGAACTCTTGAATTGTTCTCAGATACCTTCTTAATTGTCTTGTGATTTGGATGGGGCTTTATCTGTCTTAGTTCAAGTTCCATGAAGGGCAGAGCCTGAGACAAGGATTTGAATTCAGATGCTTTATTTGGGAGGTGATCCAAGGAAGCAAAAGTGAGGAAATAGGGAAGGTGGGACAGGCAAGGAAGAAAAGCCAACATGAGTGTATCATGGTGACCACTGTGGTGACAGTGTCTTGATTTCACTGGGACATGTGAGAAGCCCAGAGATTGCCTTTCAGAATTGTCCCTCTAAAGGATGAGGAAGGATGCTTATGCACTGAATTTTATCCTTCATTGGTTGGGGGTTGCTCCCCAGGCTTTAATTATCCCCACATCTGGGATGTGCTTGCATGTGGTCTTGGCAAGGTCCTGGTGACTGGCAAGAATGTCTTAGGCTCCTGAGCAGGAACAAAGCATTAAAGTTGAGTTCGTGTTTATCACTGGAAGTGGGAAACTTACAATATGAGTTAGAACCAACCACCATATATGTTCCTAAAATCATAATTGGGGTAAGGGTATGTAACATAGTTATCAAAACCATGTGCTACAATTGCCTATCCACATTCTTACTATACGATGAAGGAAGAGGAAATACCACTCCAACAAGTCACACCATAAATAAGTGTACTCTAGAAATCATTTTTAGCACTCCTCTATAAATATGCCCTAATATATACTTGACTTGCATATTCAGTTAAATACTGTTGGACCAGTTTTTGTTTTGTCTTTTTGGAAGACAGGGTGGGTTAGATCATACTTAGCAAGTTCTGATTTGGGATTCTGCATATATGCTATCTTAGGATGGTTTCCCCAGAAACAGATCCTGATAAAAGGTTTTCTTTAAAGTGATTTATTAAGAGGGTGCTCCCAGAAACTGGTAAGGGAGTCAGGGAAGCAGGATGGATAGAGGGAGAAAAGAAAATTAGGGTGCAATTTCAGAAGGAGTCCTGGCTCTCCAGTGGATATTATTTATATACTCATAATGGTATAAACACTTGTAGATTTTCATATTTTGGAATCAGCATACAGAGTTTTTAAAACTTAGCACTAATTACAGAATGCAATGTCAAGGCACAGGAGACTGAAATAGGGAAGCAAATTTTAGAAAGAGAGTTGAAGAGAGGTATAGGTAGGTAGATATTTTTATCCTTGTAAAACGGGATCATAAGATATTTTCTGTACTGAAACACAAGCTAAATTAAATTAATTAAATGTGAAATGTATATCACGTAAATTGTAAAATTTAATAAAATATAAAATCAAAATATAATCTTACTGAAAGGATGGAAGGATGGAAAGGACTTATATTTTCAATAGCTGGAAACTTGAAAGATTAAGAAACTGAATTTTTAAGTAACAAAAGACTGAGAGGAAAGTTACCTGAGCTAGGCTATTACACCTTGTGATATAGATATGAAAAAGTTTGCACAATATATATATGGCCATTAATTAAGGAAATTAAAAACATGGTTGAGTGGGGTGTAAGATTTGTATTCATTCTCTACACTGCTAGAATAAAGTTGAGTGGCTTATTTATAAAAAACTGCACGTGAGATTTAATGTTAACTCTAGATGTTTATGGTAATATAACTTTTAAACTTCATACCATGATATTATGTTGCCTGTTAGCTGTGAGAAAATTATTAAATTTTATCCTTTGCAATAGATCATTGAATTAAAACCTATTCTCTTTCTTCTTTAACTCATTGGATATTATTGTTTTAATCTTGTTATATTAAATTCAACAAATAAAATCTGTACAGATCCCTTTAGGTATGGAAAAACTCCTGTTTTCCTCCTTGCATCAGTAGTATTCAACGTAAATAGAAAGCAAAAATAGCAGGAACAAAAACAAATTCTAAGCTTTTCTTTAGAAAAGCATTTTATTTTTAAATACTGAAGTATCTCAATCATGAAATAGTTTAAAGAGTCAAAGTGGTTATCTACAGGGAGTGAGGCTTTGGATTTGTAAAGGATGGGGCTCTGGAACATTGTTTTCTTTTATAAGCCATTTGAATTATATATATATATATATAATTATTTGCTAACTTTAAAATGAATACAATTAAATTCTTTTAATTAAACAGCCAGCTCACTCTGGTTGTTCTGTGAAAGGGCAATTGTGCATATAGGAAAATTATTGAGGACAGCTATTGCACTGGAGAGCTGGGGAGAAGTGGACACATATCATAGAAATTCAGCAGGTCTGATTAACTGCACATGAGAGGAAATTAGTATCCTGAATGCTGGCCATGTGCTTAGGTCAAAACCAGAGGCCCAGCTAGTTTTAGGCAATTAGGAAAGGTGTTGAAGGTGAGGAGAGAAAACTGTAAATCAGGAACTAGTTGGGAAGCAGTAGTCATCAGTGAGGCACTTACATCTTGGTGACATTAGTAGTACAGAGTACACATTCTAACCAGTCTGACCTGAATTTAAAACCTAGATTTACTTTTCCCAATTGAGTACACACGGACAAGTAGATCAAACCTTGGCCTTCTCATTCTCTGTGAAATTAGGAGAATGAGAATATTTGCTCACCAAATTACTGTGGAGATTACATGAGATAATGTAGTAAAGTGATAAGCACAGTGCTTGGTTGGCAAAGAAGAAGCTCTGAATGAAAGTTGGTTGGTATCAGTAGAGGTAAAGCACTTCCACCAAGGGGGCATCTGGAGTATGAGATAGGACTCTCTAATGTTAGGGTTAGCAAGAGACTTAGACTGAGTTTTCAGCTTGATGGTCACTGTCTCTACGATCACCCTTCTAGTCATGTCACTCACCAGTAGTCATCCCTTGGAGACATGTGGTGTAAGAGATTAAGTCTTACCTGGAAGGCATCCAACTTTTTTACTTCCCAGTTCTCTATCTATACAACTTCAGGAGTATTTATTTTATATCTTTTGACAGGAAAAAATATGTCCATCACTTAAATAATTGTGGTATTTGAAATTCAATTTTATGTGGGATTTCTACTCTGTATTTTCAACAGTACCTAATGAAGTGTCTTATATCTATGAGTACAAAATACTTAGAACATGAATAAGTGTTGAATGAATGGAGCTAAGGTAACTGCTTTATATATGCACTTAGTATTTTTTAAACTGAAATATCACAGTAACCTTAGAATCAATAGTTAGCAATGAGATAATTCATTATATTATACTGCCAATAATTATCAAATGAAAGTACAACAACACCTAGATAAAATGAAAAACTTTGATCACTTGAGGATTGACAGATCCCTTAAAGACTAGTTGTGTTTGTGTGTATTGAACTGTTCAATATTCACTTGAGAATGTGATAATGATCCCTGGTGCTTTTGAATCCATATTTGAATCTCTAGAATCTTTAGAGATTTATCCCCAAAGGCAAGCAATAATATTCTGTGGCTGACATATAATAATAAGGACTTTGAATCTATAGCTGTAAGATAAGTGAATTCTTCTTTCAAGAAGTAAGATTTTGGCTTTTGTGAGTGAATTTGATATATTGATTTTCCTTTACCATTTGGGAACACTTTATTCTACAAAAATTCTCTCTCTATTCAAACCAAACAAATAATTTCCTAATGTAACAATGTTTTCTAATTGAAGTATTTATAGTATGAAATAGTATTGTTTTAGAAATAATATGCATACATATATTATTTAGAAATAATATAGTATACATGCATTATAGTAGGAAATAGTATTATTTTAGAAATAATATACAGCTGAATAAAGTTTCAGCCTAGAAAGTTTATTGTTTACCCATACTTATGTATTTGTACTTACATGTCGTAATTGAAAACAAGTCAGATGTAATCTATCAGTCATCTAACAAGTAACTTTAGCTGAATTAAATTGAGTTTCCACAGCTAATCTAGTGTGAATAAATAGGCATAATTCAGTCTATGAAGATTTCTCATTTATCCACCCAAAAGAACAGAAGCTCACCTATTCATTTAATGCTATCTAAACTTGGCACTCAGCCATAATGCTAATAACTTCAAAACTGTGAGTTGCTTTGCAAACTTACTGCGAGTAAGTATGTTGTGGAAAGATCTACTTTGGTTATTGGCCTGAATGCTCTAGCATCACAGACAACTGGACACTCTGGACAAAGTCAAAGATATAAAGTCAGAAAACTTGGAGAAGAGATTCAGTCTGGCCATGAGCTGGGTGAACCTGAGTAAACTATAAACTTTGCAGGCTGAAACTTTTATTCAGCTGTAAATTATTTCCAAAATAATACTATTTTATTCTATAGTATCAATGCTTCAATTAGAAAACATTGTTACATTACAAAATTATTTGATTGGTTTGAATAATGTACTACAATTATGCACTGAATATTAATCATATAACATTTGCATAGTGATTAGATTGATATATCAAGCTACTAGATACAACAATATTTTAACTGGAAATATTAAAATAACTTAATCAATTTACACTAGGTGACTTCACTCATAAGCAAAACTTGAAATTCCTTTCTATTTCTTCCTTGTCTGTTCAAGAAAATTGTATTTCTCCTTTAAAAAACTAGTGTTGTTTAACTGATAGACATGGTAAACTATGTAACTAATTAGGTACCTCTTTTATATATTAATTGTCAGAAAACTGAAATGCTCATCTGTTATCCATCTATTTTCAAGTGTTACTCACTTTCATTTATAGCATAGTTTCTGCAGGAATTGATTGGATCCAGACTGCCTGGGGTTCACATCCTGCTTCCCCCACTTGCTATGTAATTTTAGGTAAGTTACAAATTCAGGTTCCTCATTTACAAAATATGAATTAAAACTACTACTATTATTATGTGGAAATTAAAAAATGCATATATATTTCTTAACCTTTGTGCCAGTCATTTAGTAACCATTCAGTAAATGTTAGCCAATACTCAAGTCACATAATCCTACTCTTAGATGTTTTAATATTTTTTGGTGTACTTATTATCCCTTTTTGTTATGTTTTTAAATCTTTAGCTTCAAAGCCACTTTAAGTACGTTTTATAAAAAGAATAAAAACGGATATACATTATGTGAAGTAAGTTGTATTGGTGTTTCTCTTAAAAACTATTTAAAATATAAAATGACTCATTACACAAAAATATATAACAATGAGACTCTAAATTCAATAAAACAAAGATGGAGAAGCAACCCAAGTGCCGGTCAATACATGAATGGATTAATAAAATGTGGTGTATGTATACCACGGAGCTCTACTCAGCCAGAAAAAACAATGGGGATATAGCACCTTTTGTTTTATCCTGGCTAGAGCTGGAGATCATTCTACTAAGTATCACAAAAATGGTAAAACAAACACCACATGTACTCACCATCAAATTGTTATTGACTGATCAACACTTAGGTGCACATATAGTAGTAACATCCATTGGGTGTCGAGCAGGTGGGATGGGGAAGAGGGGATGGGTATGTGTGGTGCGCAATGTCTGGGGGATGGACATGCTTGAAGCTCTAACTCAGGTGGGGCAAAGGCAATACATGTAACCTAAATATGTGTACCCCCATAATCTGCTGAAATAAAAAAATTAACTTATAAAGTTATTAAACTATTTCTATTTAATCTGGTACTGCCAGAAGCTATTTCTTTACCATCTGAAGGAAATCTTTCTTTAGTATTAAGAGCTAATGTTAATTGAATAACTGTGTGCAAGTACTATTCTAAGAGTTTTATTATCTCACTTAATCCTACAATACCCTTATCTTGTATATAATGTTATAATCATTATTACAGAGATGAGAAAATTCAGGCATGAGGAGGTAAGGTAA
>CAUYRT010108213.1:0-23371 GCA_963574885.1 Lepilemur ruficaudatus
TAGAAAAAATTATCCGGGCATAGTGGCGCATGCCTGTAGTCCCAGCTACTCGGGAGGCTGAGGCAGAAGGATCGCTTGAGCCCAGGAGTTTGAGGTTGCTGTGAGCTAGGCTGATGCCAGGGCACTCTAGCCCGGGCAACAGAGGGAGACTCTGTCTCAAAAAAAAAACTTTTGTCTGTTTAAATTTAAGCCATTGACATTTACTGAGATTACTGATTTATTTGGATTAATTTAGCCATTTATTTTGTGCTTTCTCTTTAGCAAGCTTTTAATTTTTCCTTCTTGTTTTTTATTTTTAGTCTTCACTTCTATTCTGTCTTTTCTTGCATTGAGTTTTCTTCAATGTATTACTTTTGTTCTACTGGCTCAGAGGTTATATACTTCTACCCTGGTTACCCAGTCTTGCCTCAAGTCTAATGTTAATCAGCATCTCTAGTCTCCTCCTATCCAATGCTACATATGAAAGAAAATGCACACTTACTCTTACGGCCACTCTAGCTCATCTGACAGCTTTGATATTTTAGATTCACATTGCTTTCAATTATGCTGTTACTGATTTTTAATGTCAATGATTATTTTAGATTTATCTATGTGTTTACTGATTTCTTAGTAACCAATTCTTCTTGAATCCTATTCCTCTCCCTTCTGAATCCAGTTTCCATCCTCCTGAAGTATATCCTTTATAAAAGGTTCTTTGGTGAAGTGCTATTGGTGATGAACTCCCTCAGTTTTTTTTTTTGTTTGTTTTATTTCTATATGGCTTTATTTTACCTTGTATATTGAATAGTTTAGTTGGGTATAAAATTCCAACTTGACATGACTCGTTTGAGACAAGTTTTGTTTGTGATATGTTTGAGACATTTGGAAATGTTGACTAGTTGACTACTCACTTTGCTTGAGATTCTCACTCCTTGTTTCTACTTGAATCATTTTCTAATAGTTGTTCCTCTACCTCTTTATAAAGACCTTTTAAGTCACAGAGCTATCTGCCTTTGTCAAACCCTTAAATGACCACCTTCTACAATGTTCCTCTTCTAAACTCCCATCTTATTCATTCTACAACCGCTTTGGGTAGTTTCATCCACAACCCAGGTTTCAAAATGAGCCCATGTTTCTTTCTTTGATATAATGTCTCCTTAAAGCCCATTGGAATAAACAAATATCAAAAATATGAAAAATTTGAAGCAACACTTAAAAACAAGAAAAACTGCCATGAAAGCAACTAGAAGTCAAGAGTAATTTCAGGAAATATGCAGCGCATGAGTTCTGGGCCATTGTTTTCTCTTAAGTATTTGCCAATTTGGGCAGAGGTGGCTACCAAGCTAATAAACAGAGACTTAGATATATTCTTGAGGCAAAAGGATAAAAATAGGAGTTCAAGGCCTGCTAGGAAGGGCAGGCTTGTTCAGTACCCTGGTGTAGATTTAGGATCTATACTCTAACAAGGTGAGTGCCCACACAGTCACTGCTGCCCAGGCCAAAACCTTCTCTGCCCTTGACTGGATTAAAATGATCTGGTATAGAAGTGCCTCTAACTAACCACCTGCCAGATGCAGATATAAATCCTCTTTAGATGTTACCCCAAACTTCAAATTATCTCCACAATTTTTCGAATGCAATGTCATATGAGGAGATAAGACAAGATTACCAAAAACAAAGAGAACCAGACCTACCGGACCTGTGATGTTATCAGACACATACACTTTAAAGTGATTATGCTAAATATGTTCAAAGAAACAAAAAATAAGATTGGCAATTTCAGCAGAGAACTGGAAACTATAACAAAGAAAATGAAAATTTTAGAAATGAAAAATGCAATGATAATTAATAATGAATGGACCGACCTATGGATTACACATGAATAAACGCTAAGAATAGGTAAGATAATGCTGAAGAACCGTACAGGAGCAAGGGACGAAGAGCACAAGACTGACTCTGCTAGAGAGCAGAACTCATAAAATCCCAAGAATTAAAACAGGGTATTCCCAACAAAGGAAGACTATCCATGCTAATGAAGTGAAACAGAATAGAAAATTCTGGACTAGAATTATGAATACCTGATTTGTCATCAAGACGGCACTGCAAAGCACTGAATAAAGGATAGTCTTTTCAATTAATATTTCTAGGTAACTGGATCTCTATTTAGAAAAACATCAAACTTGATCCCCATCTAATAGGGTACACAAAAATCAATGGCAGGTAAGTTAAATACCTAACAGTGAAAAGGAAAAAAAAATCTGACTTCTAGGAGATTATATAGGAGAACATCTATATGACTCTGTGGTTAGAAAAAGATTTCTTAAAAAATACATTAACCATAAAGAAAACTAATGACAAACTCAGCAAAAGACAGCATTAAGAGAATAAAAAGGCAAACAAAGTGGGAAAAGGGATTCGTAACGCATGTAACAATGAACTGCACACAGAATATGTAATGAACACTTTTAGATGAACAGGTGAAAGAATGACAGCTCAATTAAACACAGGATAAGAGACCCAAACAGGTAATTCTCAATGTGAATATCTAAATGCTAATCCACATATAAAAAAATCTCAATCTCATTAGTCAATGTGGTAGTGTAAATTAAAGCCACAATGCAATACCACTATTCATTCATCAAAATGCCTGACAAGAAAAAGACTGACAATACAAAATGCTATCTGAGATAATGGAGCAACTGGAACTCTCATACACTGCTGGTGCAAACATAAATGCTACAACCACTCTGGAAAACTGTCTAGCAGTATCCATTAAAGGTTAATTAAAATATATGCAAAAATACTGCTTCTTGGTATATACCCAACAGATGTACCAAAAGAACACAGGAATATTCATAGTGGCATTATACATAATAGTCAAAAACTGAAAGATATTCAATTACCTATAAATAAAATGAATTGTGGTTTAATCATAAATGTCACACACACGTTTGTGTGTATACAGCAATGAAAATGAATGAGCTACAGCTCTATACATAATAACCTGAATGAATCTTACATTACACTGAATGAAAGAAGCCAGACACACAAGAAAATACACCCTATATGATACCATTTATATAAAGTTCAAGACAGGAAAGTAATAAATTGTCTTAAAACCACAGAAGTAGTTACATCTGAGGAGGAGGGGAAGATACTGATTGGGAAGGTGTGATTGTCTTCTTGGGCCTGGTAGCATTTTATTTCTTGACCTTGGTGGTGGGGTTACATGTACATTTTCTTTGTAATATTTATTGACCTTATGGTTTGTATATTATTCCATACAAATGGTACACTTCAGTATAAAATTTTTTTAAATCAAAAGAAATGAAATAAACCTCCTGATAGCTTCTCATGACCTGTAGTAGGCCTCTCTTGTCTTTTGTGAAGAGTGACTACCACTTTTCATTATATTACCTTGAAGCTTTAATATACTGGGTGTGCATAATGAAGTATCCCTAAGGAAAGTGAAAACGCTGGGTAAATCCCTCCCTTCTAGGAATCTCAGCAAAGCATAGAGTGGATACAGGATGAGTATCCCTCATCTGAAAGGCTTGGGACCAAAAGTGTTTTGGATTTTAGATTTTTTTTTTGATTTTGGAATATTTGCATATACTTAATAGGATATCTTGAGGATGGGACCCAAATCTAAACATGAAATTCACTTATGTTTCATATATACCTTACATGCATAGCCTGAAGGTAATTTTATTTTTCCCTTGGCGTTGCTGAACAGACTGTGTTGTGCACCTGCATTTTGACTGCAACCCGTCACAGGAGGTCAGGTGTGGAATTTTCCACTTGTGGTATTATGTCAGTACTCAAAAGGTTTCTGATTTTGGAGCATTTTGGATTTTTGGATTAGGAATGCTCAAACAGTACTGAGAAAACATTTGCTGAAGGAACACATTTTCAGTCATAAAGTTTTACTACCAAATGGGACTTGAAGAAATCATGTAATCCAACAGCTGCTCTTACAAACGAGGAAACTAAGGCCCAGAGAAAGTGATTTGTCAAGGAAACAGAATGGAATTTTTTAAGATTTAAAAAAAATTTTTTTTTTTAAATCTCTGTTGCCCAGGCTAGAGTGCCGTGGCGTCAGCCTAGCTCACAGCAACCACAAACTCCTGGGCTCAAGCAATTCTTCTGCCTCAGCCTCCCGAGTAGCTGGGACTACAGGCATGCGCCACTATGCCCTGCTAATTTTTTCTATGTATTTTTAGTTGTCCAGATAATTTCTTTCTATTTTTAGTAGAGACAGGGTCTCGCTCTTGCTCAGGCTAGTCTCGAATTTGAGCTCAAATGATCCTCCAGCCTTGGCCTCCGAGAGTGCTAGGATTACAGCATAAGCCACCACGCCTGGCCTAAAAAAATTGTTATGAGTACATAATAGTTGTATATCTTCATTAAAGTACATGTACTGTTTTGACACAGGCACACAATGTGAATTAATCAAATCAAGAAAATACTGGGTATTCATCACTTCAGGTATTTATCATTTCTTTGTGTTAGGAATATTCCAATTCTACTCTTTTAGTTATTTTAAAGTATAACTTAACTTATTGTTGATTGTAGTCACTTTGTTATGCTATCACATATTGTTCCTTCTATCTAACTAGCTAGGAATATTTTGCAACCCTTAACCATCCCCACTTTATCCCCCTGTCTCCACTACCCTTCCCAGCCTCTGGGAACATAATTCTGCTCTCTGATTCCATGAGATCAATTGTTTTTAATATTTAGCTCCCACATATGAATGAGAACATGTGAAATGAGTCTTTCTGTGCTTGGCTATTTCACTTAACATAATGTTCTCCAGTTCTATCCATGTTGTTGCAAACAGCAGGATTTCATTCTTTTTGTGGCTATACAATATTCCACTGCATATATGTACCACAGTTTCTGTATCCCACAGAATGGTATTTTACAAAACTAAATCTATTACTCTTTCTATTGTATGATAATTCCTCTACAACAAGTCCTAAGTCCTAAATACAATACTCACTGTATATGATGTATGCTCAATAAATGTTATTAAACATAAAAAAAAAGGAAAAAAAAACCCTGCAGTGCTATTAGGCCAACCAATCCACTAAAATGTTAGAGATAGTTTAACTTGCAAGAACCAGGAAGTCTTCTTTCATCATAACCAGTATTGGGGAAAGGTAACATAATAATAGGCTGTATCTGTGGGCATTTTCTACTACATAATAAGATACCAATCTAAAACTGGACAGCATGCAGAGGGAAGCAAAGGAGTGATCAAAACGGTGTCACAAAAATACAGTTACCATAAAAATGCTAAAAGATTTGAAGTAGGTCAAGAAAAAAAAGAGACCAAGATTGAGTCTTCACATACACTAAGTAATGTGGAAAGCTGGTTTCTCAAGATCAGTGGAGAAATTAATACAAAGTCTTATGGCCTTCCATAAGGAACATAAATCATAATGAGTTAGCATACCTCAGTCCCTGGCTTTCTGTGGTAAGGAGAGCAAGAAGTGCCCAAGCCAGCACCTGGCTGTCGTCACCAGTGTGAAATTTATTGTGGTACTTGATGTTCTGCAGCAGGACCTGGTCGAGGCACTCCAGGGCTTTCTCCTGCACGGTGCTCTCACAGTCCATCACCACGGGGACTACCCCCCTCAGCCAGGCTTTCTGGATATGGACACATCGAGGCTGGGCCTTCGGATTGAAAAATTATGTCAGAGGTCTTATCCTATTAGAAGTCTAGACACAAGTCAGTGAAGTTGCCATCAACGTTTTGAGAAACAGGTTAAAAATAATTACACATTTGACTGCAAATAGACCACAGAGTGAAAAAGAATCAATGCTCAAAATACATGCAACAACAAAGTTCAACGTCTGGCTTATTGTAAGTCAGTGCATACTATTAATAAAATTTTAAACTTATATATTAAAGTCATTATTTTATTAGTAATAGTAAGTCAGTATGTTTTTAGTTATTCAAAATCAAGAGCAAATAATAAATATTTATCTAAAGGAGCAATTAGAATAGATGCTGACAGAAAAAATCAAAATATACATTGTTTAATGCCTTTTATCATGAAATAAAGAAAAAAACATGCTTTTAAAATTCTTCAACAGCTAATTAGCTGGCAGAAGTAAATTGTATATAGCATTAGTGGGTCTGCTCTTTTGGCAATACTATCTATACATGTTTTAATTGACAAAAATTAATGTAGGCCTCTAGCATAACCAAATTAATTTTTAAATTTATTTTTCTATGTGAGATTTAAATCGAAGAAAAGGCTAACAATTAGCATTCTCTGGTATTAGTTCCCATTTATATTTACTAGGAAGTACAGTCTATCACACATAGTTAAAAGATACCTCCTCTTTTCTCTTACATTATACAGTCCTATAGTGGAATTGGCAGAGTCTCTAATGGTCAACTTACCATTTAACAACAGGTAATTATTATAAGGAATTACTTTTAATGTTAAATACCATGCATTAGATACATATGCCTTGCCTCTCACCGTAAGAAGTTCAGTAAGAGATTGTAGGGCCTGCTTCCGGACAGACACTGCAGGGTCTCGACACCGGTCCTGCAGAATTGACAGGTCTTCCTTCATATATGAGACTTCACAATGTTTCAAAATACTCACTAACACCTGGAAGGCAGACATGCAACATGAAGTGATGACTGCATAGCATAAATACAGAAAGACAAACTGTAGAGAAAGGAAACTTTCTGGAAGTTTGTGGTTCTTAACATTTTGGGGGTCATGGATCCATCCTTCCTCCCTACAACATCCCATCTTTTAGAATCTGATGAAAACTAAGGCCTCTCTCCGAGGAAAACTGACATACATTTTGTATGAACAAATATTTACACACAATTTTATGAAGCTATTAAAATCTACCCTTGGTCCCCAGGTGAAGAATTCCTATTCTAAACAAAAGAAATCAAAGATATAAATTTGTGGTTCTTTTGGAAATCTTGAAAACAATCTTCCAGTTCATCTATATAATTTATATATAATAGAATCAGGGTCAACTAACAGTTAAGTGAAAGCAAATTAAGTAATGAATAAGGCCCGGGGGTTTTGAAACTATTCCCTTGCATTTCCAAGTTTTTAGTGCATAAAAATCTCTTTTTTTAAAAAATGTGGGAAAAAATTCACACCTGGAGTGCAGACTTCCTAACATTGGTCTTCTCATCCCTAATCCTCTTTCTCAGCATCGTCATGATACATCTTTCTGTGGAGGGAATGCCAAAGAGTCATTACAGTCTGAGAAAAACCACACAGATTCTAATATTTCTCCACACGGTACCAAGAAAATATGCTCATCTTAAAGACTCACTAACTAGTTTAGTTTAAATCCTAAGAAATTGGAGTAAGAAACGGTGTAGAAAAAGAAGAAAATGTAAACAATTAGGTATTCACTATAAAGCATGTAATTTGGGATATTAAAAATTCAGCTTCAAATCCTGGCTCCTATCTCCAAAATTCTAAATAAATTATTCAGCTCTTCTATTGTGTTTGGCTACAAACAAGAAAATCTAACCCATTGGGTTTTTAATAAAAATTTGATGAGATACTATATAACAGAAGCTTTAAAATTTACCACTCAAAGGCCTCTTACACTCTTGAAAATTACTAAGGATCCCAAAGAGCTTTTTAAATGTGGATTATATCTTTTAATATGAATTAGAAATTTAAACTGAAAATTATAAATTTACTAATTCATTTTAAATAGCAAGACATGTGACTACAAACAGCATTTTTAATAAAAAAACAACTGTATCTTCCAAAACAAACAAACAAAAAAACACTGAAAAGAATGGCACTGTTTTACATTTTTGTAAACCCCGTAATGTCTGGCTTAATAAAAGCCTCTGGATTCTCATCTCTGTTTCTGCGTGCAATCTGTCTTAATGTCACACACCATGGGACCTCGGAAAACTCCAATTTGCCTGTGTTAGAAAGACAGTGTGGAAGGTAAATGACATCTTGATTATTATTATAAACACAATACTCGGTTTGAGGACCCCTGAGGGCTCCAAAATCACATTTTGGGAACTGCTGATACATAAGAAGCCACCTTAAAAAAATACAAAATGGAAAAAAATAGAGAAAAATCAATAAAACCAAAAGTGGGTTCCTTAAAAAGATCAACAAAATTAACAAACCTTTAGTTAAACTGACCAAGAAAGTACAAAAGAAACTTCAAATTGCTAAAATCAGGGATGAAAGAGGGGACAAAACTATCAGCCTTACATAAATAGAAAGCATTACAAAGGAATGCTACAAACACTTTTATGCCAACAAAATAAGTAACCTAAATGAAATGAATAAATTTTTAGAAAGATACAAACTACAGAAACTGATTCAAAAAGAAATAGAAAATCCAAATATATCCATAACAAATAAAGACACTGAATTAGGCGGGATATAAATTCTTCTTTACTGGAGATGACTCTAGACTCTTTTCAGCCAAGAGACAGCCAGAGGAATCCACAAACAAACCTCACTGCATTGTTTTCCTTCCACATACAGATAGTTCCCAACTTTTGATGGCTCTACTTAAGATTTTTTCGACTTTACAATGGTGAGAATATGATTGATACGCATTCAAACCATACTTTAAATTTTGATCTTTTCCTGGGCTAGTGATATGCTGTAGGATACTCTTGTGACGCTGGCAGTGGCACTGAGCCACAGCTCCCCATGAGCCATGCCACCATGAGGGTAAGCAACCAATACTTTACAGTGTACTGTTGCCAGTGGTTTTTTTTAACACTTTTTTTGTGTTTTCACATCCCATTATGTCTACAAAATGCTTCAAACATTCTTTGGGACCAGTGTGCTTTCAGCTGCGTATGTTAATCGTGAGAACCCATACAACCATTTTGTTTTTCACTTTCAGTATAGTATTCAATAAATTACATGAGATATTAAATACTTTATTATAAAGTAGACTTTGTGTTTAATGATTTTGCCCAATATTTGTAGGTTAATGTCAGTGTTGTGATCACATGTAAGGTAGGCGAGGTTAAGGTATGATGTTCAGTAGGTTAGCTGTATTAATTACATTTTCAACTTATAATATTTTCAACTGAACGATGAGTTTAATCCCATTGTAAGTCAAGGAGCATCCATATTTACCTTTCTATGGTCCCCCTCTTCCCGGAAGCCTAAAATTGCTTTCCTTTACTCTGTTATTTCTCTACAAATTTACTGTTCTTTGTTGAAGATGTTATATAAATGGACTTTCAAGCCACTGCTTTGAGTTCCTTTGCCTTAGGTTTTTCCTGCATGATGTGCATTGAACGCATTAATAAACTTGTTTGTTTTTCTTCTTTCTCTCATTAATCTTTCTTTTGTTACAGGGGTCCATTCCAACTAAGAACTCATGAGAGTTGAGGAAAAAGTTACTTTTCCTCTCCCACGCTATAATGCAACAGCAATCAACACAATGTGGTACTGGCATACAGACAGACACACAGATCAGTGGAATAAAATTGAGAGTAGAGAAATAAACCCATAGCTCATATAAATAAGGCAACGGATTTTCTACAAGGGTGCCAACACCATTCAAAAGTGAAGGAATAGTCTTTCAAACAACTGGTGCTATGTCAAGTGAATGTTCATATGCAAGTAAAGATGGACCCTACACACACCATATGCAAAAATTAACTCAAGATCGATCAGAGACCTAAATATAAGAGGTAAAACTATAAAACTCTTATAGGAAAACACAGGAGCAAATCTTTGTGACCTTGAATTAGGCAATGGCTTCTTAGCTATGACAGCAAAATCACAAGTAAAGAAAGAAAAAAATAAACTGGACTTCATCAAAATTAAAATGTTTTTTGCCTCAATGAACATAATCAAGAAAGTGAAAAGATAACCCACAGAAATGGGGAAAATATTTGAAAGTCACTTATCTGATAAAGGACTTGGATTCAGAATATAAAAAGAACTCTTACAACTAAAAAATAAAAAGACAAATAACCCAATTAAAAAATGGGCAAAGGGCTTGAATTTGTGTATCTTTCCCCAAAGATACACAAATAACCAATACGCACATGAACATCTGCTCAACATAGTCATTAGAGAAATGTAAATCAAGACTGCAGTGAGATACCACTTCATACCCACCAGGACGTTTAAAATAAAACAGACTGACAAGTGTTAGTAAGAATATGGGGGAACAGAATTGTCATACATTCCTTGTAAGACTGTAAAATGGTGTGGCCACTTTGGAAAAGAGTTTGGTGGTTCCTCAAAATGTTAAACACAGAGTTACCACATTACTCAGCAGTTCTACTCCTAGGTATATACTCAAAAGGAATGAAAACATATGTCCATACAAAAACTTGTACAAGAACGTTCACAGCAGCATTATTCATAATACCCAAAAAGTAGAAATTACCCACATGTCCATCAATTAATGAATGGATAAACAAAATGTGGTATCCTTATAATGGAACAGTATTCTACCATAAAAAGGAATGAAGTACTGATACATGCCACAACAGGAATGAACCTTGAAAACATCATGCTAAGTGAAAGAAGACAGACAGAAAAAACCCACATACTGTATGATTCCATTTATGTGGAATGCCCAGGATAGGCAATTCTACAGGGACAGAAAGCAAGGAGGAAGGGGTGAATGAAGAGTGACTGCCAATGGGTACAGGGTTTCTTTTTCAGCTGCTGAAAATGTTCTGGAATTAGACTGCACAGTCTTGTGATTATACACTTTAAATGATGAATTTTATAGTATGTGAGCTATATATCACTTAAAATACCAAAGAAAGCACTTGGCACAGTACATGGTTTGTAGTAACTACATAGATTTTTTTTGAGTTATAATTAATGCCAATAATACATATTCTTTCAGTTTACGAAAATAAAATAGGAACATGGACTCTTTAGATTTTCAAACTTTTCTAATTTTAAAGCATTATTAAATCAACACAATTTGATATTGCTTAGAAAGAGTCTGAATGTCATGCTGTACTATAGAAAAATGAAAAAAAAATAAAAATAAAAAGGGAAAAGTCTATGCAACAGTAAATCTGTAACCTGTTAAATGGAAGACTAGAGTCAACAGAAACATTCAGCATTTTTCCAGATTAAATTTTTCCACAAAATTTAAGGAATCTTGTTTCTTATAAATTCAGTTATTGCTCTAAATTTGAGTAACACATGCTAATATCTAGCCTCACAAAGTTAATTCTATGCTGATCTTCTAGGCTAAATGACAAGTGGTAATCATCCTCTTGGCACTTTACATAAACCTCAGCACCTGTCTCACAACATTATACATGTGTACATACGTACATATGCGTGTGTGTATATACACATTTATACAAAAACATTTATACACACACACACACACACACACACAGAGCTGTCTCTTCCGTTGCTCCTTAAGAGATGAAACTTAAGAAATTTATGTTTTATTAAGGTGTATATCTACAATGCCTAGGACAGATTAGGAAGGACCAGATAAATGTTTATTCAATGAATAAAGCTAATTATATAATTAATCCACACATATTAATATTTTCTCTTTCCCTATGTCTCTTTAAATCACTTCCCTAAAACATTATTTCCACAGATTCTCACAACAGCCCTCTGTAAAGAACAGGGAGGGTGTTAGGATTGGAAAATGATAGGGAGTTTTATTGACTAGCATGCCCTAGGTCATGCAGCTATTTAATAATTCTGTTGGTACAAGTTGGTATAATTCCTGAAGAGAAATTATAAGCTAAATTCTGAAATGTCTTTTTCAGTGGAAGCTTGGACACAACAGTCCCTACCATGTATTAGAATTGGATTCTGGGATGGCTCAGTCACAGTCAATATGATGTGAAGGCAAAAATGATGCAGAATGAATCAGGAACAAGACTGGGGACTGTTCACTGTTCCTTCTTTTTTACGATGACTTTTCCTCAAATGCAAATTTAATCTCCGTTCCACTTTCCCCAGTAACTGGTCCTCTTTTGGTCAGCAATCCCAAGAGCTCACAACGATTGGCTTTAATAAGAAAATAAAACATTCTAATACTCTCTTAAGTGTTACAAGTACAGGAAGCAGGATCAGTACACGTTAACTGGAATGTGGCTTATTCGTTATCTTAAAATGAAATATAGTGTAGCACATGGATATCAATTAAAGATATAATAGAAATTCTTCCACTTTTAAGAAAAGAAAAATCCAAGGTTTCTAGACTTTACTTGAGGTTGTCTGAAATACAATAGTATTACCTATCTGACAGCGATAAAATCTGACATACCCCCAGATCCAACTGTTTCACCACCGCTGTCTATGTGGACATCCCCTGATGGTTCAGAAGAGTTAACTGTCTGCCTTCGATAGGAAAAAGCTTAAACATAAAAAAAAGGAAGCACAGTCGTTAAAATATAAATGTGTTATACTTTGTAATAAGCATGGCATGTTACTCATAAAAGTTACTACATTATTGCTGAAATGAATTTCAACTTCTCTAATGACAAAAAAGTACAATATTAGAATAGGTAAGTATGAGAGTAGAGAACACATTTCAAATATTCAGCAGATTTTTACAAGATAATTATTCAGTATTTGAAAATATATTGATCCATTACCTGATGAATTTCTCAGTAAGTTACTGGGGTGACTCTCTATTCCTGAAACTCCAGGACCTAAAAATAAGCAGACAGAAGAAAGGAAAGAAAGTTACAGTAGCATAAACCCTAAGTAAATATCCACAGAAGGATCAAAATCAAGATAATTAGGCCTACAGACCAGGTAAACAGATTCTAAATTGCTGACCATTGAGAATGTTCTCCTTGAGTATGCACTTGAAATGGGTATTGGGTCCAATGCCTACCAGTGCAAAGTAATAGTACAGGCAGCCCACAATCTCACCTCTGAACTGGGAACATCTGAAATACTTTAAAAACGCCTTTCAAATGTATCAGGCTTGCGTATTTAAAAAGTTATTTGACAATAAAACATACTGAAAATAGTTTGAGGGTAAAAATAGATCATATCAGATCTATTATTTTTGCCATAACAAAGAATGATTCCCTCACAGTCTATTTCTTGATAAATACAAGACCAGTTTCATTTCACAACAGTCACAATACTTACTGTTAATTAGGAGTTCCAGTATACTCTCCGATGCATTGGTAACAGTCAGTTCCAGACAATGTGCAAAGCTGGACAATGCCTTGCTGCGGACAGTAGGTGCCTTGTCTAAACAACGGTCAAACATAATGTCCTGCACCAAGAACTTATGCTTTAGGAACTTCTGATGCTCCAAGGAGAGAGTGTTATCCACCTCTCTTTCAGGCAGTTCTAACAGAGCTAAGACCACATCAAGAGTAAAAACTCGGTGTGGGATCTAGTAAGGCAAAATCATAAGAATCACCATCAGATAGGAATAAGAATCCAAGAAACCTTTTTCCTCATTCAGAACTGACTGCTATTAGAAGTTTGCAGAGCTAGGACCCAAGACTTTAAGCAGATATTTCTCATACCTTGGAACTTCGTGAATATTTATAAAGCCAGGCAATGAATGTAGCATACTCCCCACAGGGAAGTTTACTGAGCAGCTGGACCAGGGCCTGTGCTGCAGAGGTCCGATACTCTGATTTATCTATCACCTGAAACACAAAAGTAGAGAAGCTGCCAAGCCAATATCCACCTGCAGGACAACTGAAACACGTTATAATACAAGTTGAAAATTAGTGAGCATAACTAGTTCAATGATTTTTAAATATTAGGTAAATGACTAATAAATTTTAGGTTTTAGACCCCTTTAAAAACTAATCTGTAAGAAATCTATAAGCCCTCTCCCCAGAAAAATGCACATACAAGTTTAGTATACAATTTCAGAGTTTATGGACCCACAGTGCCCATAGGTCTCAAGAATCATTTGTCTAAACGGTTAAGAAATTTTAAGAGATAATTATGGAAATTTGAACACGGACTAGATACTTGTTAAAATTAATGAATTGCTGTATAATTTTTTTAGGTGTGTTAATATTCTGTGGCTGTGTTTTTCAAGAGTTTTTATCCTTTAGAGAAACATATTAAAATATTATGTATGAAAGGATATGATGGAATTTGCTTCAGAAAAACAATCTATCATTCCTTCCAGATGACCCAGGAAAAAAATCCAGTGTATACATGTGTATACACATGGAAATGATAGGGGTGTAAATGACACAGAATTGTTGAAGACAGGTGACGGATATGTAGTGGTCTACCACCCTCTTCTTGTTTCTGTATTTGACATTTTCCAAAATAAAAACTAATTTTTTATACAACCCTTTGTCTGGGGAACATCCAGCGAATATCTAAATAAGACTACTTTTAGTAATGATACAGACTCATTCTCAAGAACACGCGCGCACACACACATTCATCTTTACATGTGACATACTTCTGTGTTGTTATTACTGAAGCAAATGGTACCTTGGCACAGATGTGCTGCAGTAAGACACGGAGGACTGGGAATATGCTCTCCCTCAGTTCATCCACAAGTGAGCTATTTAAAAGAAAAACATATCCACCATTTACAATATAGTGGGTGACTTTGTCCTCCAAAACTACTACTACTCTATTTACAATGTAAATATTAAAAACTGGCCCCATATTGTAAGAGTTGTCCCAGTAGAATGAAGAGCAAAGAGATAACACATCATAGTAGAAAACTAAGTGCTTCCTATGCATAGTTTTGAGAGCTATTGCTGAGTAGCTGAGTCCTCAGGGAAAAGCAGAAATGTAATCTTAATATGACTCTTTTGACTACTTACTAAATTTCATATTAAGATTTAAAATATTAATATGTCTTTTTGGGGTAAATACAAAAATTGGTAAGACACAGTACTGATCCATAATAGCTCTGTGAAATGCTGCTACTCTAATGTATTTGTAAGATTACTTCGCCACACTTTATCACAAGAAGAAATTACCACAATGCCCAGACTTAATCCATTTTTGGTGCTAAGTTTATCTGTACCAATATATGACATTATTGTAATTGGTGATACGAACTCTCAGAAAAACCAAAGCAACAGTGTTTCTACTTAAAACACTTGAGTTATTTAATGTTTAAAAGAATCCCTAGTAAGACACATTTGCTCAGTGACAAGATGACATCATCCATAGCCAAAGTCTTGAACCATACCACATACTGTGAATACCTGCAAGTATGTACACACTTACCACTTCTCTGCACCACTTCCAAACTGCATGCCAAATATTCAGTAAAGGAGGGAAAGAAAAACTGATGACACAGCAAGCATGTCTTTGCTAATAAAGCTAAGACATGAGACTTTTTAAGTGAAGATGAGTGACTCATGAGGCAAAAAGTAGTCTATCAATTATTGCTAAAGAAGTAAAAAAGCAACTTAATTCTTCCCTTCAGGAAGTATTTTCTGTAGGGGGAGAGGAACAGAAAAGTGAGACGAATCAAGGAAAAAGTTGCAAAGAACAAATGCAAAGAGACATAGAGCAGAGAGAAACAGAAAAGAGAAAGAAGAGGCAGATGTGCTGCGGTAGTAAACACTAAAGCAGACAATGACAGAAAAAAGGAGAGGTGACTGTCCTCTCAGAGGCTGACCTCCCGGGCTGGAGGCTGGCTCTGGCCCCCACACTGCAGATTCCTTACTTCTTTAACAATGCCCCACTCAGGGGCGACCAACAGTGACACAGACCACATGAACCCGATTAGCTATGAAGTGCCTTATTTTGGCCCCCCAAGCCACCATCAGGCCAGGAATTCTAATTCTTGTAAGTATCAGAAATCTTGGTTAGCGCAGGGCACAGATGACTGAGGAAGAGATGAAGAGAGTGAAATTTCAAGATGTGTATGCTTCACCTGATAAACTGGACTGCCTGGTTTCTCTGATTGATGACTTGGGAAGTAATAGTAAAAGGGGTGTGATGGGATCCTTCACCTGCTTCTAACATCAATATTATATTGAGCATTTGATGGAAAACATAACTGATAACCTAGAAGAGAAAAAAAAATTCAATTTAAAGCCTGATAGAGAACCCATGGGGCTTAAACATAATGACACAGACTCTAGGAAACCATTTCAAGCCATCTGAAGGTAAGTCAGGTTAGCATAATTGCTGGCTGAACACCAGGGATGTATTTCTTAGACAATTACCAGGTATTTGACAAATGTATTATACAATGTAAAGAGTGTGAAAGAACTGCTGATAATGACAAGAACATCATCCAGTTTCTCTCCCCACCTCCTGCATATTATAAGTCAGGAGTTAGGGCAACTCATTGTCATATTTATAAATGGCACAGAATGCCACTAATATTCCCTTATTAGAAAAAGGGGAAGATGGCTGGGCACAGTGGCTCATGCATGTAATCCTAGCACTTTGGTAGGCTGAGGTGGGAGGACTGCTTGAGGTCAAGAGTTTGAGACCAGCCTGAGCAACACAGCAAGACTCTGTCTCTACAAAAAAATAGAAAAATTAGCTGAGTATGGTGGCATGCTTGTAGTCCCAGCTACTTGGAAGACTGAGGCAGGAGGATTGCTTGAGCCCAGGAGTTAGAGGTTGCTGTGAGTTATAACGATGCCACTGCACTCTTGCTGAGGCAATGGAGTGAGACCCTGTCTCAAAAAAAAACGGGGTGGGAGGTGGGGAAGAAGGATAGCTTACACTGTATTTTACCTGCAGTTTACAAAGCACCTTTCAATATATTATCTCATATAATTTAGTCAACTGATTAATTCTTTCATCCAGTAAATAAAACACTTGTTGAAAAACAAGTATGTGGTAGGTATTGCATTAAGCACTTTCATATATACAGCTAGATTTTACTATATTTAATTTAAAACCTCACAACAACTCCATGAGGACATGAATAATTTCCATTTTACAGATAATTAAAAAAACTCCAAAGGTGGGCTGTCTAAGGATAAATAATTAAAGATCTGGTTAAAACCGTAATTGCCTAACATCAAGTCAATACTTTTACAATTAAAAAAATGATTGTACACTTAAAATGGAGTAAAGGCATGATATGTAAAGTATACTTCAATAAAGAAAAAAAAAATACATCTTTAGAGACACAGTAGACCTAAAGGGATAAATTTTCCCAACTATTTTTTCTTTTAAAATGTTAATGAAAAGGACATGGAAATTGAAAGCATTACTGTGAATTCTACACATTCATATTTCAAGCACACAGCAATGAGAAAGACATAAAACATAAAATATTGAATGTTTTCTAAACAACAGGCATTGTGCTTGGCATTTGACATGCTTAATTTCACCTAATCCTGTGACAAATATATGTGGAAAGTTAGACTTTTGTCCTTTTTATCCAGATGTGAAATCTGACACTTTTGCCAGGTCTTATAACTCATACAAGGACACATGGCTAGTAAGTAGGAAAGCCAGAATTTGAACACGTATGTGCAGAACCCCAAGTATTTCCAAACCTTTTTCTTAACTACTACGCTATTGCCTCTGCAAATTAACTGTATCATGGCCACCAAAAGCCGCATGACCTTGTTCAGCACAGTTTTTGCAAAGCATTGTTTTATTAATGACATCTAAGTTTAGCACCACCAACCATGAATAACCCTAATTCCAATGTTTATGGTAGTGGTAATATTAAGGTAACATAGGGGCAAAACCCAGATAACAATTCTAACCAGGAATGAGAATCTATAAAATTCCTGTAGGATACCAACTAAAATAATACAAATACTAACAGAAATACCAAAGCACACATGAATCGACAGAAATTTGAAAACTCTATGACTATTATTGTTTTCAAAACAATTTGATAAATACTTTTATGAAAGTAACTATTCAGTAGCTTATCTGTTCCTCCTACCTTATTTACACAGAAACATTTTTTTCTGTCTGAAACCTAACAATAATTTGCTGTGGCCAACAAGTATTTTGATATAAATTTGGCAATGAAGAAATGCCAGCAAATAGAAACAGTGATAAGTTTTATTATACAAATAATATAAGGTGATGAAAACAACTTAGTAAGTTAAAGTGGTTTTACATCAAATGCTTTTTTTTTTTGAGACAGAGTCTTGCTCTGTTGCCCAGGCTGAAGTGCCGTGGTGGCATGACAGCTCACTGCAACCTCAAACTCCTGGGCTCAAGCCGTTCTCCTGTCTCAGCTTCCAAAGTAGCTGGGACTACAGGAACGTACCACCATGCCTGACTAATTTTTCTAGCTTTAGTAGATGGGTCTTGCTCTTGTTCAGGCTGGTCTCAAACTCCTGACCTTGTCAAGCAATCCTCCCACCTGGGCCTCCCAGAGTGCTAGGATTCAGGTGTGAGCCACTGCCCCAGGCTATCAAATGCTTTTAATGTCTTTCCATTGTATGGTTCACTTTCCATTGTATGGTTCATCTTTTTCTCCTTTACCTTATTTCCTTCGCCATGAATTGGGGAGCACAGCAAATATAACCCATGATAGGCCAGTTCTGGTATGTATTTTGCTTGGTTGAGATCTCTAAAGAAAAAAAACAAAACATTAGTTAATGGATATAATTTTACTTGGAATATTTCTTATCCCTAGAAGCCATATTAAAATGAATAAATTCTACCTGTGTGCCAATTAGGATAAAATGGCATTTATATTTCTCCTAGAGAAAAAATTATTATACTATATTAAAATTGTAGCACTGGAAGATTTAATGGCTCACCTGACTTGTGTAATATGACATTCATGAAGAACTGGCTCAAAATTAGTTAAGGTAACAAAGACCTGGAAAACAGATACCAAGAAAAGGCCTGATTTTTTTTGTACTCATTAAGTATTAGCCATAGTCTATCCCCTTTGAAGTTGCCCTAAGGTTCTTGGAATTTTCACATACCTCTATACAATTCTGTACACATTGTGGCTTCTCTTTCAGGGAAAACTTGGGCAGAAGCCTTAAGAAATTCTTCAAAACATGAAAGATGGCATTTCGAATTTGAGAAAGGTCCCGGGCAGAAAAATAAATATTTTCTTCATCCTCTTGTTCTATAATTTCATCCATCTAGATTATAAAGAAATGTATAAATGACTGTGTAATAATGCCTAGCACTTTGCCCCATGGTTCTCAATTTACCCAAACCAAGTCCAATTAAACTCCAGGTAGTACCTGATGCTGATGTGCCATGACTTTGACCAGGTTGCCTAACTGTTCCAGGTCTCCATGGTCACAATGGTAAATCACTGGGCTAGATGGCCACTATAGTTTCTAGCTCTGTGTTTTTGTCAGTGAGAATTCCTGTGTTTCTTAGAAGTGTCGATGTCAATGAACCTCTACCATCCTACCTTGTCACACAAGAATTTGGAATTAATGCTATTCTATTCTGCTCTTAAGGACAAGAGCCTTCAGGATACTTCAACTGCCCCCCTGTAATGACAATAAGATAATGTGGCAAATACAACAGTTAAAATGTTGTCAAGGACACCTGGGAACAAGGCTGCAGAGAGATGATTAGGACACTGGAAAGATGGCAAGGCAGAAATGTGCCCTTAGAAGTATATGAAGCCCAAGAGGCAACTTAAAGTAGTGATGAATAGCTGATGATAGTTTAGGACCTTTTGATTATTACCATGATGCCTGAAATCATATTTAAAAGTCAATCCTTAAATAAAATCATATGTTTGTATAGATATGTTTCATTATTCAATTTACTACTTAACCTCAATATCTTCTTTCCTCAGTGGCTTTCCTCTTTTTCCATGCCTCCTTGGATTAGCCTGAGAGCTCATAGGCTGTTCTTTCTTTCTTTTCCGATTCAAGTTAGATTCCTGAGGCCAGCTCTTCTTTAGAGTCTGAATGCATTTGTCAAACATCACTGGGTGGAATACTTGATTGGCTACACTGCCTGTTCATAAAGAATAAAGAGTAAGCAGGCTAGATTTCATCATCTTGAAATACGTCTTTAACAACGGATGAAAAGTTAAAAAGCATTAATACAGGCTTTTCACTAACTTGGAATAACAGTGAACCTTTAGCAAAAGAGTACCATTGTCAACTTCAGCCTTAGTAGAGGAACAGTATCACTGAATTGGAAATAAATAACAAGATTTCCACATCTGGTCATGATAAAGTAACTGGTTTTACACTGTTCTCTTGCTGTAAACAACTATAAAACTTGATGAAAATTTATAAAATAACCATTTTAAGACACTGGGCACCAGGCAGCATAAGGAATGCAATCTCTGAGAAAAGGAGGTAAACCCTATAAAATTGCCTCAGTTTTGTATCCAGAGGCAATTTCTGGACAACAGCAGAGAAATGGTGGATCCAAGCAGATTATGATGGTCTTACTAAGTTGAAAAATCAGAGTCAGAAAGACAGGGAGATGGAATTTAATGGCTACTCCAGAACAGAGTACTGGAGTAGAGGAATCTACACAGAAAAAGAGCTCCAGAAATCTGCATAGGGCTGAATAGAAGCTATGCATGCATGGGGCAAATTTCTATCGCAGAGGGCAAAAAGAATTTCTAAGGAGCTAGAAAGTAAATTACATTCACAATTCACACAGGGTTGAGACACATTCAAGACCTTGTTAAATATCTGGAGCATTCAGTAGAGACCTAAGAAGAAACACACCTTAACAGCAGGGCTAAACTGGATATACAGTAAAGGCTACTTTATATCTGCCCTGACAAAGTTTTAAAACAAGCCTCAAAAAGATCAATGGTTGCCTATCAAAATATACTTCAACACTATTTAAAGGAAAACAACAAAATTCAGACACTCAATAACCTAACATAACAAATGTCCAGGATCCAATAAAAAAAATTACTGAGTATGCCCAGTAAAGGAAATGTACCCAATGATAAAAAGAAAAATCAGCCAATAGAAGCAGTCTAAGAAATGACAGAGGTAATGGAACCAGCTGACAACAACCTTAAAGCAGATATTATAAATAAGCTCAAGAATTAAAAGTAAATATTAGCATAAGGACAGAAATGAAAAAAAATTTTAAAAGAATCAAATGGAACTTGCTTGATCTGAAAACGAAACATTCACTGGATGGGTTTAATAGTGGATTAGACATTACACAGACAAAGATAAGCACACTTAAAGATACAACAGAAGCACAGGAACCAAAAAAATAAAGACTTAGTGACTTATGGGAGACTATCATGCTGTCAAAGTTAGGAGTAACTGGAGTCCCAGTAATAAGAGGAATGAAGAAAACATTTGAAGAAATAACTTAAAAATTTCCAAATTTGTTGAAAACTATAAATTCACAGATCCAAGAAGCTCAGTGAACCCAAACATGATAAAAACAAAGGAAATCACAACAAAGCATAGATAATCTAATTTTAAAAAAAAACCCAAACCTGTCAACCTAGAATTCTACATTAGGCAAAAACATTCTTGAAGGTGAAATAAAGACATTTCATACAATCAAAACCCAAGAAAGTTGATGGCTAGCAGATTTGCATTACAAGAAATGTTAAAAAAATTTTTTTCTGGCTAAAGGAAAATTACATGAGATGAAATCTTTTAAATATAAAAGATAATTTTCTTGTTTTTAAAAAAATTCTATAAAAGATAGTTAAAGGAGAAATGTTAACAACGAATTATACAGTTTAAAACACCTAGAAATAAAGTATATAACTATGCACAAAGAAGAAGGGGGAGAGGTTGGGCGCGGTGGCTCACTCCTGTAATCCTAGCACTCTGGGAGGCCGAGGCAGGAGGACCGTTTGAGGTCAAGAGTTCAAGACCAGCCTGAGCAAGAGCGAGACTCTGTCTCTACTAAAAATAGAAAAAAAATTAGCTGGGTGTGGTGGTGTGTGCCTGTAGCTCTAGCTACTTGGGAGGCTGAGGCAGGAGCATCTCTTTAGCCCAGGAGTTGGAGGTTGCTATGAGCTAGGTTGATGCCACAGCACTCTAGCCGGGGCAATAGAGCAAGACTCTGTCTCAGAAAAAAAAAGAAAAAAAAAAAAGAAGAGGAGGGGGGGAAAGGAAAATATACTGTCTTAAGGGTCTTACATCATATATAAATTGATAGAATATTATCTGAAGGTAGACAGTTAAAAGTGCTTATTATATACACAAAGCAAGAACTTTAAACATACACATACATGCAAAGATGTACAGCTCATAAGCCAAAAGAGGAAATAATACGGGATATTAGAAAAGTACTCAATCCAAGATAAGATGGAAAGAGGAAAAAATGGAACCAAAAACAGATTAAAAAAAAAAATCCAAAGATGGCAGAAACCTAACCACATTGATAATTATATTAAGTGTAATTATTTAAATAAACATTCCAATATAAAGGCAAACGTCAGAATGGATAAAAAACATGACCAAATGATAGGCAGTCTATAAGAAACCCTTTAAATGTGAACACACAGATAGGTTACAAACAAATTCCAGAGAAATGATGTACCAACCAAAGACAAATCATAAGATAACTGTAATGGCTATCTTATTATCAAAGTAGACTTTAAGACAAGGAATATAATCAGAGAAACAGGGCCATAATATAATACAAAAAGGATCAATCCATCAAGGAGACATAACCATCAGAAATACATTTGTGTCTATCAGGCTTTGACATAATTGAAAGGAGAAATAGATAAACTGACAATTACACTTGGAGATTTCAACATTCCTCTCTCAGTAATTCATAGAATAAACAGAATATCAGGAAGATTATAAAAGACTTGAATGATATTTGCAACCAACTTGACCTAATTGATATTTACAGAATACTAGATCCAACATAGGCAGGAAACATTCTGGTCAAGCACAAATAGAAGATTCACCAAGTCAAACTCTATGCAGAGGTATTAAAAATAAAGCCAATAATTTAAAAGTACTGTGATCATACAAAGCATGTACTCTGATCCCAACACAATTAAAATAGAAATCAATTACAATAAGATTTCAGGAAAGTCCTTAAATATTTGGAAATTAAACTCAATGTACTAAACAACTCAGGTGTAAGAAGAATCACAAGAAAAATTTGAAAATCACTTTGAACTAAATGATAATGAAAATACATCAAAATCTGTGGGATGTAGATAAAGCAGCACTCGGAGAGAAATTTATAGCATTAAACACTTAACATCAGAAACAAAGAAAAGCATGTGAGAACAAGGATCTAAGCATCCACCTTCAAAAGTCAGAACAAGGCCGGGCGCGGTGGCTCACGCCTGTAATCCTAGCACTCTGGGAGGCCAAGGCGGGTGGATAGCTCAAGGTCAGGAGTTCGAAACCAGCCTGAGCAAGAGCGAGACCCCGTCTCCACTATAAATAGAAAGGAATTAATTGGCCAACTAAACATATATAGAAAAAATTAGCCGGGCATGGTGGCACATGCCTGTAGTCCCAGCCACTTGGGAGGCTGAGGCAGAAGGATTGCTCGAGCCCAGGAGTTTGAGGTTGCTGTGA
>CAUYRT010108215.1:0-20560 GCA_963574885.1 Lepilemur ruficaudatus
GACTCTGTCTATTTGCTTCATGAAGAAGGAGCTCTCTCTGGCTGGCAGAGGAGGGTTAGGGGCAAGATCTGAGAAGAGAAGAAATGTGCAAGCAGGAAGTAGGAGAGAGGATTTACTAAGTCAGGGCCGGGCGCGGTGGCTCACCCCTGTAATCCTAGCACTCTGGGAGGCCGAGGCAGGCGGATCGCTCAAGGTCAGGAGTTCTAAACCAGCCTGAGCAAGAGTGAGACCCCGTCTCTACTATAAATAGACAGAAATTAATTGGCCAATTAAAGATATATATAGAAAAAATTAGCCAGGCATGGTGGCACATGCCTGTAGTCCCAGCTACTCGGGAGGCTGAGGCAGAAGGATTGCTTAAGCCCAGGAGTTTGAGGTTGCTGTGAGCTAGGCTGATGCCACGGCACTCACTCTAGCCCGGGCAACAGAGTGAGACTCTGTCCCAAAAAAAAAAAATAAAAAGAAAAGAAAAGAAACACGTCAGGACTGTCAGGGGTCTGAGTGTCCCTGTGGGGCTATGGATATACATTCAAAGTGAGTCCAGTTGGCACAAATGCAGTTCTTTATAGAACTTTATAGAAGTCAGCTGCTTGGGTACAGAGCTAAGAAAATGGACTAACCAGGAAATGCTATAACCAGATTTAGGATTTTGCCAGATGACAACCATAGTGAGAGAAGAGGGAAAGGGGACCTTTACAACGCAGGATTGTGGGTGCTCATAAAGGGAAGAAGAGGGGAGCCCCAAGAGTGTACACAAGAGTGTATCTGCCTCTGCCCGTGACAAATACATACTGGGTGCTTGCTGCACGTTCTGGGCACTGTTCCAGGCTCTGAGGATACAGTATTGAAGAAGTGAACAAAATCAATGGAGTTCCACTCTCAAGAAATTTAGATTCTAACAAGCAAGATAAACAAATATTTACTGTAATACCAGAACAAATGCTATAAAGAAAAATGAAGCAAAGTAAGTGGGTGGGACTGTGGGAGTGAGGAGTGGGGGACATTCTCTCTGAGATGACATTTGACTGGAGTGAAATGAAAAACAAGCCACACAGAAGAGTGGTCCAGGCAAAGGGATCAGTCAGGAGCAAAAGGTCCGAGGCAGGGCAGTGCTTGGCACGGTCCAGGGCGAGCAGGAGGCCAGCTGGTGCAGCTACGACAGTGGCTCCAAGGCTACTATCGTGCACTGCTCCCCATTCTCTCTATATGGTCCAAGTGACTGGCAGCCTCAGCTGGGGAGGGCAGTTCTGACAAAGAGAAGGGGACAGATTTGAAATAGACTCTCGTGTGAGAACATCCGATTTCCACGCAAGCAAATTAGTCTTTAGGAAGACTGGCCTGCCCTCTGTCATTGTAATTCAATGCTTGCTAAGCTCTAGTTTCTGAAGTCAGGGAGCTATTTACTTGAATTTCAGAGAGAGGTTCTAATTTCTGCTCAGCTTTATTGCCATGCACAAGTTATATTTGGAATGGTTCTTTAAAGAAATGCAATTCCTTGCCAGGCAGGCATCCGGGTATTCAGTTATTTACACCACAGTAGATCTGGCCCATGAAATGCAGCATGTCACAACCAGTTGCCCTCCCAAAAGCCTGCTGTTCAAATCTCAGGCTGAGCTTCTGGGTCAGCCGGTTTCCAAGAGGATATTAAAACATATACAACCTCCTCTTCTTCGGGATACAAGACCATTAACTTACAATCAGGTTTGAAGAGAGCCTTCATCTCAATCAATAAACATATCCTGTTTCCTCAGTGACAGCATCAGACCGAAACATTTTAAAATCGCGATTCAGGAACTTATAGATTCCTGTATGAGTTAATAATCGCTAAAGAAACACCAAATATGAATAAATAGTCCCATCACCACCTTTCGGCTCCCAGAGTTGGCTGAGAAGTTTCTTCTCTACAGGATTATTAAACAGAAGCCTTGACTCAAGCTGTTTTCTGTAAACTAGTCACCACCCTCCTTGGAAGGCTAAAGAAACTTCTTTCATCTAGGCTGGGGGGTGGGATATGTCAGGGAAGGAACTTCTCCATTTTCCTCCTCTAGTTTTAAATTCCTTGGTTCTGTTTAGTATTTTTTTTAATCCCACTCAATATTCAACCATTGGGCTTTTTTGGTTTATTCATATTCTACCTAGGCTTACAGGGCTACATATAAAATTACGATAACATAAATAAGAAGAAAGGGGAAAAAAAGCAAAACAAGCCCAGGGACGTAAGAGGAAACTCCTGAGCCCCATGCAGGCAGAGACCCTCTCTGACCTGTGTTTCCAGCCGCACAGATGCACGCCACACACGTTTGCTGAACAAAGAACATAGGAAGCAAAGGGCACGCCAGAGAGGCCTGTAATTGTGGCTAAGGGTGTTCCAGAATTTCCCAGCAGCAGCCACCTGGAATTGTTCAGGCCAATTGTTCCCAATTGCTCAGGAAAAAATTAAGACTAGAAGGAAGTTTTTTTTTTTGTTTTTTTTTTTTTTTTGCCCCAGCACTCTCACAAAAAGAAAACTCTGAGACATGATCAACAATTGCCTCAACAATATCTTAACCATAGCTGAAGGGACATGTTTCTCTGCACAATTCCAGAAAACAGTGAATAGAGAGTGAGAGAAGGGGCATTATGATCACTCCAGGGACACAGCTCACAGCTCAGGACAAAGCCCAACTGGACTTCAGAACACGGAGTTGAAGACTTTAAATTTTTGTAATAAGTTAACTAGAACAGCTCACATTAATTTCTTTATCATTGCTTTTCAAAAGGTAAAATTTACTCAATTGACATTAGTCAAACTGGGTAAACGGGGAAATCAAAACTGAAATTATAAACTATTAAATATAAGAAATGGGAACACCCTATTTCAAAATCTTCAGGAGGAAGCCAAAACTGTGCCTAGGAGAAATTTACAGATTTAAATGCATTTATTAGGAAACAAAAATAAAAATGAAATAGTTAGATGTTTAATTCAAAAAGCTAAAAAAAAAATTAAATAAACTTCCAGAAATAAAAGGGAAGACTCACTAAATATAGACAGAACAAAACAAAGATAATGTTTCATGTAAAAGGCATGTTGGGAGGCAGTAAAGGCCAGCTCTTAATTCTGAAGTCTATTCCTGTTGCAGCAGGGAAGATGTATTTGGAAAACAAGCAGTACAATGTCCAAAAAGGTACCTTGGAAATAGTCTAAAATCCACTGAGTAATACCTGGACAAACCTTCATAGAAAACGTTCAAAATCATTTTATTTGTTTTTCCATTCTAGACTTCTGAGAAGTATAGGAACTTACCATGTATTTTGCATGAGGTGTTCAGTCTCACTAAAGGTATCATGCAGTAGCCTAGTCTAAGAAGATGAAGAAGAGGGTGAGATTCCAAAATCAGACAGATCTGAGTTCTAATTCTCACTTTGCCTACTCACAAGCCATGTGACCCTGGCTAAGTGAGGTGTTCTATCTGACACTTGATTGCCACATACATAAGACAGAAATAATGTCCACCTCCTAAGACAGGGGACAAAATTCAGTGAGATTTTTCTGCATTTTCTAATGTAGGAATAAGTTGGTTCAACCTCTATGGAGTGCAAGAAGGCACTATCTATCAAAACTGCAAATTCACAAAATTATAAATAGACCTGGCAATTCTATTTCTAAGAATTTACCCTACATACACACTTGCACAGTTGTGAAATAACTAAAGTTATTTATAACAATGTTTGTAACAGCAAAATGGTGGGAATGAATTGATAAATAATGACCCACTTTGCAGCAATAAAAAAAAAAGAGGCTCTTTATGTACTAATATAAAATAATGACCAAGATATATCTGTACGTTTAAAAAGAAAGCAAGGTGCCAAATAATATATACAATATACTCTCATTTGTGGAGAAAAGATCATATGTATGTATTGGCTTACATATGCATAAAATAGGTCTGAAAAGACACAGACACCCACAAAACCTGGTAACACTGTTTGCTGATAAAGAAGCAAGCTGGATGGCTGAGAATCAAGAATCCAAGTACATAGCCTTTTGTACTTTTAAATTTTGAGTCATATAAATAGGTTACCTGTTCAAGATATTAAGTACTTTTTAATTTTGGTGAGGTACTGGAACAAATCAAAGAGGAAAATGCCAGTAATTCAACTGAAAAGCGAACAAGGAACAGGAAGTTCTTTGAAAAAAGAAGTACAAATGGATGAAAGGATATGACTCTCATGATTCAAGACACACAAGTTAAAACATAATTTTTTTCTCTAACATGTCAGGTTGGCAATGATAAAAAGTCTTAATAACCAGAGTTGGAAGAAGTATGAGAAATGATGCATTTCTGTGCACTAATACTGGAAGTACAGATTAGTATACAAATTAGTGAACAATTTGTAATGCCAATCAAAATTATAAACGCACATACCATTTGCCACAGTGATTTCTTTTCTAAGGATTCCTCCTATGGGTCTGACTTGCCCAAGTATGCAAAGACAGAAATGAAAATGGTCTTTGAAGCAGTGTTTGAAATAGCAAAAAAACTGAAAATATCCATCAGTAAGAGTGAGATGAATTGTCTAATCAATGGAGTATTATGCAGTAGTTAAAAAGATGAGGGTAAAAGACCTAAAAATCATCACTAGAGAACAAGATAAACACAATGTGGCTGACTCAAATGCAATGGGAAATCACAGCACAGCTCAAATGAACGGATTAGACCAGCGTTCCCCAACCTTTTTTGGCACCAGGGACCAGTTTCATGGAAGACAATTTTTCCACTGACTGGGGGTTGGGGGGGGCATTAGATTTTCATAAGAAGCGCATAAACCTAGATCCTTCAGATGCACAGTTAACAGTAGGGTTCTCGTTCCTATGAGAATCTAATGTCGCTGCTGACCTGACAGGAAGTGGAGCTCAGGTGGTGATGTGACCCGTGGGGAGGGGCTGTAAATACAGATGAAGCTTTGCTCACTCAAGGGCCACTCACCTCTTGCTGTGTGGCCTGGTTCCTAACAGGCCACAGATAGGTACCAGTTTGCAGCCCAGGGTTTGGGGACCGCAGAATTAGACCCATGAGTTTCAAGATGGATGGAAACCAAAAACATCACAGTGAGTGAAAAGGAAAAAAAAAACACACACACACAAAACAAAACAACACTCTGTATAAAAATATGCGTTAAGAGGATACAAGTTTCTGTGAAGAAGGGAAGGAAGGAAGACAGGAAAATAAGATTGGGAATGGTGTGTAAAGGGAGTTCCAATCTTGTCAATAATGCTTTACTTCTTCTTTAAAAAACAATCTGACTACTGCATGTTCACTCGTCCGAGTACACTATGGATGTTTTATGAAATTTTTCTCTGTACTTCTCTGCATTTTTTCAAATTAAAAAGAAATGGAATGGATGTCTAGAATTACCTACCAGATATGTTAAGTCTTAAAAGCAAGGGGCAGAAGAGCATATAAAATAATTCCTTTTGAAAAAAAAGTGTGTGTGGATGTTTATTCCTCAGAGCCTAGAAGAGAGCCTGGTACCTGGTAAGCACTCACTGAGCATCCACTAAATGAATGAATGAATGAATGTCTGCATACAAAACTCGTTAGTGATCATTACCTGTGGAGAGTGGAATAGGGTTAGTTTACTTTTCCTTTTTTACCCTTAAGTACTATTTGCTTTTTTCCTCAACATATATATATATATATATATATATATTGCTTTTATATTTAAAATAAATTTAGTTTGAAGTTATTTTAACAAATATTGAGCATGAAAGCAACATATATAATTGAACTCATTTGATAATTTAGATTTAATTCAATACTTATCTTTTGTCATTTCATGTATCCACAGGGGCCCTTGTCACCCTTGGTCTGAATCACACAAGGTATTTCTCATATTGAACTCTTCACAGGTATTTAATTACTATTAAATTTGGGAATCTCATTGACTAAAAAATTATAAACCTGAGTTTTCCCATGGAAGTAAAAAGGAGAAATCTTGGAAATAAATGCTTAAATCTCTGAAATATAAAAAGCTATCACAAAGTTCATACACTTTGAATTCTATGGGAAAAATGACACGAGCCACTGAAACTCACCCAAAGAGTTATTTATGTAAAATGAATCATTAGGATTTGAAGAAAAGAAAGATGCATTAACAGCTGACAACAGAGAAACAAAAACAAAAACATGTCAACCCTACAGTAAGGGGAGTTCTAGAAGTAAATTTAAAAGCAGAGCAACCAGTTATAGAAAGGATCACGGCCCTGAGGGTGTTACCATATGATATAGCTCAGTGGCATTATCCTGATCCAGGGGACACTGACATTTCAAGAAAGTACACAGAGCAAATATTTGATTTTGTCAAGTGAGTGTAGAAAAAAATTGGGGGGAGGCATGAGTATGATCTCTAAAAGTTCAAAATCACCAAAACAAACACGAGTCATTATAAAGGCTCTCCTTATGCACCAGGCACTGTAGGCTTCCATGAGTTCATAATTGAAGACTGCAAACTGTGAAAGACGGTTAAACACTCAATAGTGAAAGTCTGTAAATGATACTGAAACCACACAGACAAGGCGATGACACGAGAGGGACCAGATTTCCAGAATAGGCATCACATGAGGAAAGTTTTAAAGAGACAAAAGGAGTTTTCTAGAAGGCAAGTAAATGAAAGGAGGGTCAGTTAGGGCTGGAGGCGGCTTAGGTCGTCAAGTCAGGTGTGAAGCGCAGGGAGAGAGGAACTGTCTACGGAAATCCCTTCAATCACATGCCTCATGCAAGCAGGGGCAGTTTTTTCTTTTGTTGATGGGAAAAAACAAAAAGACAACAGAAGAGTTGATGGAGGTTGTGGCTTCCGCAGTTGAATACTACGTGAGCACGGTGGGAAGAATCGCGTGTACTGTCTTAGTTACTTCTTATTTTCCTTTTCAGCACACACAGTTAAGTCCCCATGATTAAACACTTGGATGATGTGACTCGGATGTGTGTAAAAGTGTGGAGTAGAGACTCTGCTAGCTCAAGTCTGCTTTCTGGGCTGACCAGATTACATGGCCATCAGAAAACAAGGCTGCAAAACTGTTCCTCACTGTGAGGTCACCACCAGTTCACTTACCCACTTGCCTGGTAAACTAGTCTGCTAGTTGTGTTGTAACAAGGTACCACAACGGAGTGTCTTAAACAACAGAAATTTATCGTCTCACGGTTCTGGAAGGTAGAAATCCAAGATCAAGGTGTCGAGGGGGCCGTGCTCCCTCTGAAGGCCCCAGGGAAGGATCCATTCCAGATCTCTCCCAGCTTCTTGCATTAACAGCTCCTTGCCTTTGGCAGTGTAATCTTCACATGGCCTTCTCCCTGTGAGTATGTCTGTCTCCAAATTTTCCCATTTAAAGAACACCAGTCATATTGGGTCAAGGGCCTACCCTACTCCAGTATGACCTCAGAGTAACTAATTGCATCTGCAACAACCTTAATTCCAAACAGGTCACATTCTGAGGTGCTTGGGGTTAGGACTTCCACATATGAATCTGGGGAGGACATAACACTGGGTTTGTACCCAAGCCTTTTTGTGTCATTTTATGTATAACTACAATTGTTAATGTATAACAATTAAATATCATACAAACTGAAGAAATATGAATGTAAAGAGAATGAGCATTTAAAACTAATGCAAGTGTTCTGTAAAGACTTATTAAAGGCCAGTCACTTGGATGAAATAGTGTGTGAGTGAACTGAAAAAGTCTGGGAAAGAAAAACAAAACAAACTAAAAATCTAGAACTCTGAACTCCAAGTGTTTTAGATTTTGCTACACTTCAAAGAAGCCAAAACAAAGAAACCAAAAATTACAAAGGACACATTTGGAGTGTGATTTTTATCAAAAACAATAATTTTGAAACTTCAAACAATTAACTCTTAATAAAAACAAATTTTAAGCCTTGGCCCCACATCAAAAGATTGGTGACTGTTTTAAGTTCCTTGCTTTAAAAACTTTTTTAATTTAGGGAATACCCTAGGAGGAATAGGCATGGATAGATGCTCACGATATAATGGTAACTAAAAAATTCAAGTTACAAAATGTACAATGTTTCTCATATTTTTTTTAAAAAGTTTCAATATATTTGAGAGCATGTTTATGAATGATTTTGAAAGGACTGGGTCTGTTATAAATGAACGAATCTAGACAGTGATTGTCAGTGCTGCTAACATCACTAAAAGAGATATATCCAGACATTATCCACCTCCTACTGTAAATGTATGACACCATCTATAAGTTGTTTTTGCCCCAAAAATGAACCCGAATCTGATCGCTGTAAGTACTAGTTTACAGGAAATGCAGGGAACAGAGGAACATGATAAAGATCACCATAGAGATGCAATCACCAAAGTTCAGCCTATAGCAAATACTATAGGAAAAGCAACTTGGTTCTTCAATGAATAAATTACAAGAGGAAAAAAGACATGGAGGGAACAGCCTATAAATCAAAAATAGACATAAAGAGATATATCAGCCAATCACAATATATGGGCATTATTTGGATCCTGATTCAAACAAACAAACTTTAAAAATGCATCTGTGAGAAAATCAATAAATTTGAACACTTCTTGAATATCTGATGGTATTGAAGACTTACTGTTAACTTTCTACAGCACAGTAATAGTGTTGTGTTTTATTTTTACAGACACATACTGAAATATTTATAGATGAAATGATAGAATAACTGAGATTTGCTTCAAAATAAAGGAAGGAAGCAGGAGGAGTGATTAGAAAAAGACTGGTCATGAGTTGACAGTTGTTGAAGCTATGCAATGGGTAAACGAGGGCACATCAGATTCTCCTACTTTTGCACACATTTGTAATTCCCCATAATAAATTAAAAAACATTTTTTTTGATTGGCATATTCACCTAGGAAAACTGTTTGCTAGTACTACAAAAGGTGAAAAAATGCATAGCCCATGGCACAGCAATTCATTCCTAGGTATATATCCAACAGAAATGTATACATACAGTCACCAAAAGACATATAGAAAGATCTTCACAGCAGCCCTATGCCTAATGGCCCACCTGGAAACTTCTCAAATGCCAATCCAGTAGAATGGATAAGTAAACTATGGTATAAGAAAATATTTGAAAATTCCACATAATAGAATAGTATGCAACAATGAGAAAGAATATATACAACTACATATAACAGCATGGATGAATCCCTCAAACAAGCTGTTGAGCAAAAGAAGCCAGAAACCGAAGAGTATATACTGTGTGATTCTATCAGGAATAACTGATCTATACTATTGAAAGTCAGGTGAGAGGTTGCCCTTGGGATGTGTCAGGGGACAGTGGCCAGGGAACAAGAGGGAGTTCTTCTGGGGGATGGCTGTTTTTCTTGATCTGAACAATAGTTACACAGAAGTGTGCAGTTTGTGAAAAGGCATCAAGCTATAAGCTTATGCAAGCTCTTCTGTGTGCATATTATACTTTAATATAAAGATTTTACAAATATTTTTAAATTAAAAAAATAGGAGATTTTGCTTTAGTAGCTGTGGGATGGGGCCCAAGAATCTGCATTTCTAACAAGCTCCCCGGTAATGCTGATGCTGGTGGCCAAAGACTACACCTTGAGTAGCACTGAGCTAGGCCACTAGTGTCCAAATGCATGCAAGAATTTTCAGAAACAAGGCCCAGTGGCTGATGCATAGTCCCCATGGCCTCCTTCATGTAGCTTTGGTCAGGGTCACAGGTTTTCTAAGTGATGCCCTCTCTCCAATGTCTGCAGAACCCATCACAGATGTGTTGGCATGACATTCTAGAGCCTCTCTGCCATGTGTCACCAAGCTACTCCCCAGCTCGTGTTACTGCAACCTCCCAGACATGCATGGCTCTAGCCTACTGCTTCCAGGCCATATCCTACGAATCCCTGTCTCACTTGCATCACTCAGGCCTCTGCTCGTGTGGTTCTCTATGCCTGGAATGCCTCTGTGTCTTGGACTCTTCCACAAACTCACAGCTCAGTTCAAACGATACTTCCTCCATGAAGCCTTCTGATTGCCCAGCCATGACGAGTCCCTCCTCTGGACAGCCATGAGCACACTGTTCACCGTTCGCAGTGAGTGTGAGCCAGCCTGCCCTGTGTCATAGCTGAATGTGGAGGTGGAGGTCTCCTCAGCTGAGTGTCATCCTCTTGAGAGCAGAGAAGCCCAGTCGATGCCATCTGCCAAACAACACCAGGCTTGGGGCCCCACAGGAACTCACTACACATCTGCAGAATTACAACATGAGCACTTGGAATCAGGCAGTTAGGTTTCAACCTGGCTCCATCGTCTGCTAGAAATATGACCTTGGGCACCTTGCTTAGTGTCTCTGAGCTGCACGGGGTACTGAGAAAACTAAATAAGACTATAATAGGAGGAGTGGACTGAATGGTGACCCCCAAAATGACACATCCAAGTCCTAACCCCCAGAACCTGTGAGTGTGACCTGGTTTGGAAAAAGGATCTTTGCAGACGTAACTGAGTTAAGTATCTTGAGATCATCCTGGACTTAGAGTGGCCCTAAATCCAACACTAGGCATCCTTATAAAGGAAATGAGACAGAGATTTGGACCAGAGATATAGAGATGGCCACGTGAGGACAGGCAGAGATGACAATGATCCTGGCACAGGCTGAGGAACACCTGGGGCCACCAGAAGCCAGAAGAGGCCAGGAAGGATCCTCCCCTCAAGCCTCCAGGTGAAATGTGGCCCTACCCACACCCTGATTTTAGATTTCCTGCCTCCAGAACTCTGAGAGAGTAAACTTCTGCGCTTTTAGGCATGATTATTTTTTCCAGCTGCCCTAAGAAACCAATACAGCAAGGGTCAAATAAATACTTCTTTTGTCCATGTGATCACCAAGACCTGGGATTAATTTAAAAGCTTTTAATAAATGTGGATTTTATACATTCACATTTTATTTGACTAACATTTACATAGTACTTAGTATCTACCAAGCACTATTCTAAGTGCTTTATAAATATTATTTATTTAAATAAACATTATGACAGCCCCAAAAGTCGGTACTATTATTATTATTATTTCCATTTTACAGAGGGAAACTGAGGAACAGAGAGTTTAAGTAGCTTGCCCAACATCACAGAGCTAGTAGAGGTCGCAACAGGGATTTGAACCCAGGCAGTGGGTCCAGAGCCGCTCAGAGTGTCTCCAAAACCAGACCCCGGCAAGCAGAGGCCTGCCTGTGGCTACCTTTCCTGCTAATATCCTTCCTGCTCTAGGGCTCTGATCTGGCCCCACCCTGTAGAGACCCCACTTTCCCACTGCCTCTCCGAGGGCACATCTCAAGATTTCATTTCCGCTCGTCCCAGTGCACAAGCACCATTTGATACCACGTCAGCTTCATCTGCAGCTGCTGGGCGGCCTCCCTGTATTTACATTCATACTTAATCTCCCGCTTCCTGCATGCATTTGAAGGCCTCCTGAAAGGACGTCATTGCTGGAGATCAGCAGAGCAGGAAGCTTTTCTTCTGGTGTCTTTCGCGGGACGTTTCCCAGCCGTACACAGCCTGCCTCTATCATATACCGTATGCAAAGATAGGACTCCTTACAGGGGGACTTAGCAGACAAGGTAAAGGGATAACCAGTCAATAGGGTGTTTTCAGTTTAGCTAAAAGCTACCCCATGAAGCTGAAGACAGGGAAGGAGGATTAGGAGTGCCTGTCATAATCTGCCCACACGTCACCTGCCACACAACCCACCTCTCAGGTCACTGGTGGCGTCAAATGAAATCTGTACAGCCCGTCCCCTCCTCCATGGAGGCAACACAGGGAGGCACTGGAAGAAGAGCCCAGACTTGGGAGTCACAGAGACCTGGGGCAAACCCCGGCTCACCCTCTTAGCCAATAGCATGTATGACCTTGGGACTCCCCTTCAGCCCCCCTGAGTCTCACTTTGCTTATGTGATTGCTTGGTGATTATGAGCCTGGACTCTAAAGTCAGCCTGCCTGGCTGCCACTGACTAGTTATGGGACCAGGGGCAAGTTATTTGGTCCTCTGAGCCTCAGCTTCCCCCTCTGTACAATGAGATGGTAATAGCACCTAGCTCATGGAGTCACTGACCTGCCTAAATCCCTTAAAGCAGGGACATAATAGTGTTTGCTATTGTGACTGTCAGGATGTCAGCTGTCCGGCAGAATGACTGACACAGGTGAGGGAGGGAGGATCAATAGATATCAGTTCTTTTCTTTGTGACCTAATTTGCAGCTGGGCCTGTTGCCAGTATGAGTCGCATGTTCTAAAGGTGACAGTGCTGGCTTTGTCTGAATTAAATAAGGACACGCAGGTGTTGGAGCCCAATTCGACATGGACATGGGCACAGACACGCCTATTGGGCTGTGTGCCTGGTCGCGCCTTTCCTGGGAACCACTTCTCTCTGCCTCTGAGGCCACGGTGACAGTGATGGCTCACAGCAACCAAGCCCACAAAGGACGGTCCTGGCCACGGTTACTCAGTGGCTCCACGGTTGGTGACTGGCCCAGGTGGGCCAGAGGCCTTCCCTGGGAATGTAGGATTGGGACAGAAAGAGAAAGAACTCCCAGCTCCTCTCCAGAAAGCTGGCCTGAAACCTACGATGTCAGCACCTGGTTCTCCACCTGGAGGACTGCAGGGGTGGGGAAGCCAGAGGGAGAGGGTTAGGGACGAGGCTCAGTACGGACGTGCATAGAGAAGCCACGATGGCAGAGGGAACCCTGAGAGCGAGGTCTAGTCTCTGGTGGTACATCCCTCCCTGAGAGCCATGAGACGACCTGGAGTCCTGATTACAACCCGCTTCCCCCAGTGATTCCCTTAGCTATGTTCCATAAAAATTACAGGAAATAATCTCGGACTAAGTTCCTACACTAGGCCCCAACAGACCAGACTGAAAATCAAAATGGAAAAACCCATGCTAAAGTTCCAAGGCACCAAACTGAAACTGAGTTGTTATCAGGAGAGAGAGATAAGAGCCAAACTGAAACTGGCGAGTTTCAATTGGCACGATGACTAAATTCCCTCCATTGTCATAGTCCCTGTAACCCTTACCGGTGCAGTCACCTGATGTTAACCAATCAGTTATTTTTTTATTGTTCTGCCTCCCGGTCCCCACCTTACAAGAAAAGTAACTTTGGAATTCCATGGAATCCAAGCTTCCACCAACTTAGCCAACTCTACTCCCACACACACCAAATCCCAGGAGCAAACCAGATTAGCATAAAATGCTTTTAGAAATAGGTCAGCCATCCTAAAATCTAATTTAAAAAATATGCCAAAACAAGATGGAGAATAATTTTAGAGAATTTCTGTAAAACTAAAAAATGAGAGATCTTTTCCTTTGCTTATACCATTAGAATGGCCCAGAACTAGGTCATAACTTATGCCAAATTCATCACAATCACATAAAATTGAAAAAGGCATGACTCAACATCTGCATCGGATGATCTTCTACAATGCATACTTTTGCGTAAGATTTACTACTTTCCATACTAACCCATGGTCATTTTAAAAGCACCACAGTAAGATATTAATAAATAGAAAATAAATTACCCACAAGGTAGCTGTGGTTTACAGGAATAACTAGTCCTAGAGAAGGGAGTTTCTCGATCATGCTAATGTGTGCCTTGAACATGTAATCTCTTTCTGACTTAGTTTTCCAATTTGTAAAGGGGAGTGTAACAGATAGAAATAACACCACCACCTACCACCAACATCTCCCTCCCATAGTTGTCGGAAGCATTGCACCAGAGCCCTGCCTTCTAGACCTGCTGCTGTTGGGCTTGCCAAGGAGACACAGACCACTTAACCTCAAATGTAATGGAACTGTTTCTTATGAGGCAATTTCATGTAGATGCTCCTGAGGGAGCAGCAGCAAGGACATTTCAATGATCCCTCCTGGAGACTTCTTATTCATAATTCCCCTCTCTACAACAATCTTGGCATCACTTTAGTCAATTCTTCCTCTTCAATAATAAAATTAATAGTAACTACAATTATTGAGTATTTTTTTCTGTGCTTTTCTGACATGGATATAGACATAGGCTTTACATACACATCTTATTTACCCTCAGAAATAAGAGCTATAAAGTGGGTTAGGAAGACGGTCAAGTTCCATCTGAGAGAAAAGAAGATCTAACAGTCAAACGATGTGGCCAAGATCACCCAGCAGGTGATAGGCAAGAGATTTAAATCAAGTTCTTTGGACATGAATGGATACTGCATCCACCTCTTCATTCCCTTTTGTTTCATTCTAAGTCCTTTATGACCTCCCTCTGGACCACTGCAGGAGCCTCCACCTCCCTGTGACCTATTCCACGGGCATTGTTCTTCTCTTACCAAAATGCAATTCACTTTACACCCCGGTTCACAGCACCCAGCAAGGTGTGCCACAGAACCCAGGGGCTTTCGATACATGCTCCTCCAATGAATGAAACCTCTGTTCAAAGGCGACCTTGTCTTCTTCCCTCTACAGAACTCCCTGGAAGTCAAGGTCCTCCAGCTCTGGCTCTCCTTAACCTTGGCCAACTTATTCCATGAACAATTACCTAGTCTATGGTACTTTGTTATAGGGGCCTGAATAGACTAAGACTCCCATGTTGAAACTGCTATCTCCCCGACTCCCCAGATATGCCATTCCCTCTGCCTGGAATGCCTTTTCCTCAATCCCACTGGTCTCCTCCCACCAGCACCCTTTCTGGTTTGAATGGATGAAAAGCAACTCCTCCCACATGTAAGGCATAGTTCTCTTCGTGAGCCTAAGCCTAGTATGGGGTATCCCTCTTTCAGCTCAAGCCAGGGCAGGTTCTAGAACACATTTGACCACATCAACATAGGTGTGGTTGCCTGGGTTCCTGGTCTAATCTGAACTAATCTCTTCTGCCCAGGAAGTAAGGCTTTGTCTGAATTCCTAGCTGAATAAGGCCTTTCCATCTTGTATTTATTAAAGATATAACAATGGCTTTTGAGTTTCATATGCAAAATTTGGTAAACCATTTTGGTTGGACACGGGATATAAGGGTGAAAAACTTCCCAATCAGATGGCAAGAAAAGAGGGAGCCCATGCCCAGGGCTGTGCCTTCCTCTTCCACTCTTCAACCTGCACTGGAACTTTGCATTCAAAGCACCTCTCCTCTTTCAAATGAAAGAATGTATCTATACGACAAGATTTTCCGGGAAGACATTGCTCCACAGAGGATGAGTCCTGAAGTCTTCTGTTTGGTTAATGTACTAAATTAATTAAGATAATAAGTAATAAATAGGAATCCATCACTTGCACTTGTTTTGTTTTTTTGCATCTTCAATTATGAGAACATCTATTAATATCTTTAATTTGGTGCCTGTGGCCAGGGATGGTGGGTCGTGCCTATAACCCTAGCACTCTGGGAGTCCAAGGTGAGAGGATCACTCGAGCTTAGGGGTTCGAGAACAGACTGATCAAGGGTGAGACCCCAACTATAAAAAATAGAAAAATTAGCCAGGCGTGGTGGTGCATACCTGTAGTTCTAGCTACTCAGGAGACTGAGGCAGAAGATCTCTTGAGCCCAGGAGTTTGAGGTTGCAGTAAGCTATGATGATGCCACTGTACTCTAGCTGGGGTGACAGAACAAGATTCTGTCTCCCCCCCCCAAAAAAAGAAAAAGAAAAATTTGGTGCCTGGGAATTGCACTGGCCCCAAATGGAAAATTCAGATTGTCCCAAATGTGTTCTTTACATTGCAAAGCACCCACTGGGCATTTTGAGACTATTATGAAATATATAGTAGTAACTGGGCGAAGGAATATAAAAAGGGGACATGTGGAAAAAAACCAATAATTCAAGATTCATCTGTTAAATTCAATATTATATTCTTTAAGCAACCTAATAATTTTTCCCTCCAAAGGGATAATGCTGGTCTTCATTAGTTTACTGCTGAAACTTTTGGGAATTTCTTTCAGCAACATAATCAGTATTGATGAAAGTCAGAAGACACAAACTAGGCTAACATCCTCAGATTACATTAGGATTTAAATTCTTCAGATGCCTCCTTCTAGTCTGATAATGTTGGGAGTTCAAAACCTTAGAATGCATTAGAATGGAAATTTGCATAAAGCTAAAGGATGTCTTCTAGCCTGATCATCTGAAGGAAGATCTTAAAAAATATTGCTTTCCCTTGTAAAATAAATATGATGAAACCTTCCAGTGAAATCTAAAGGCAGCAAAATAGAACAACATATGGAAAGAGATTATGGGATTAACTAATTATTTGATATGACTTAGAATGAGACTTGGGAAGCTTTCCAATCTTTTCGAAGAAGTCATTGTAAATTCATATTAAACAACTGAATTCTATGCCTTTTATATTAAAAAAACAAAGAAGCAAAGACTAAAAAGATGAGTAGGTATTTTTTTATTCAATAATACTTATATTAAGTTTACAAATAAACTAACAGATATCTATTCAGAACAGTGAATTTGTATTTAACCTTAACAAATAAACTCAGCTTACGTTCTACTTTCATCTTTTGCATTCAAAAGTTAGTCTTTTAAGCAGTGACCTAAACAGTACGCAGCATTAGTACAGGACTCTCTTTAATGACAATAAGGACTCAGTGATTTATTTCATTGCACTGAAATTTAAACTAACAAAAAATTGACAACTACACTTCCAACTGTTTTAATCACTTAATCTATGACAACCAAATATAAAAAATTTAAAGAAAAATGTTTTTTAATGAAAATCTATAAACTCCCCATAATATAAACAAGTGGTAAGGTTCACTAAATACATTCTCCCTCTCTCTGTGCCTCCCTCCCTCCCCTCCCTCTCTCTCATACACACACACAAATAAAACTCATAAACAGTAGCTCTCCAGCTAAGGAAAATGATAAAGCAAGACTAAAACAAATTTTATAATTGATGATTATAGTCAAGTCTTTACCGTTTGAAGAACAAGTGTAGGATAGATCTAACATTAAGCCAACCAAAAATTTAGGCTGCAAACTCTAGTAGCAGATAATTCGCACAGACCGTTCCATTTTCATAATCCTGTTTCTGTGAACACATATCTTCTAGAGCTCAGATGACCAGAGAACAATAGCAAGAAGGCCAAAGTGGCAAACGGCACTATGTATGAAGAATAACAGCGCAATGCCACAAAAATACTAGCAAGCAGCAATCCCTCTTCCCCTCACACCCCAGCTCTCAGAACTGAAGCAAACAGTTAATCAGGTGAACAGGTTTGTCCTTCCCCTAAGCAATGTCAAATTGCTTTTGTGGTATTTGGAGGAGAGTTACATTTTTAAGTGCTAAGGTGGCCATCAGATGCCAAGTAATTATGGACTTCTCATTTGATGACAGACAATTTGCATTTTTATCCTAATTGTACCCTAATTTTTGCTTTTGGTAAGTGCCTTAGACTACCCATTCATTGCTCTAATCAAAACAACACAAAACAAAACAAGGTAAAGAATTAGAAAACCAACATAGCAACACAGTTTGATTCCATTTCTTATAATTGCATTCCTGCCAACGTATTTAACCTGATATGCCTTCTTAACTTCTGTCTGAATACTCTCTGCTCCTGGGCAAATCAATCATTTTGAATCTCATACTTTAAAATACTGAATATATTGTTTATTGATTGTAATGACATTAAAAAACAACATTGTGGGTGTATTTGGAGAAAAATGCTATCTTTCCCCGAAGTCGGCACTTACCTTCAGGGAAAGCATTGGGCTGCGCGGTGAGGAGGAAGATGTTCACCATTCGAAAGAGAATGCCAATGGGTCCAGCTTTGTAGGAGCCTTGGGTCTCATAATTTGCTGTAGGCAATTCATAATTCAAATCCCCAGAAGTGTTTGTGGATGAAGACGGCCCTGCTGAAATGGACTTCCCACATAGCCCCAGCAGCAGCAGCAGGAAGCTGAGTGTGCATGCCATCGCTAGCAAGATCCCCTAAACATGAGGCAAAACCGGGTCCTCTTGCCTCAAAGCTTCAGGAAGCCTTGAGGAAGACAGGAGCTTTCCTATGCAGAAGAGGCTCAGCGGGCACTGGATCTGCTGAATCTTCAGTTTTCTGGCTGGGCTGGCTTGAAGCAAGGGGCACAGAAGAGTGTTCTTCAAGGGAGTCATTCACCAAGGCACCATCCCTGGCCAGGAGAGAAACAGCACCAGCGTCACCAAAGCACATAACCTGCCTGCATCAGGAGCTGCACCGGAGAAGAGACTGAAAGGCTTTAGAGCAAGCCCTTCAGCCTAATCCTGGTGGGTGGGAGGAAACAAAACACACAGCTCTCTGGGGAGCCACAGGGGGAGGCATGTGCATAGAAGCCATGACTCAAAGAAGATCCTACCTCAAGGGGGCCAAACTCAGGACACAGACCCTTTACGATTCAAAAAAACACCAGGTAGTGTAGAGAAGGCTATGTGGTCTTGGAAACTAACATTTATTGAGCACTTACTATACTCCAAACATTGTTCTATATGCTTCATAGGTGGGACCTTGTTTAACGCATTATCCCAGTTTACAGATGAGGAAACTGATGCAAATGTTGGTGACTTGCCCAAGTCACAGGAAATGAAGGGTAGGGCCAGAATTCGAATCCTGTCGTTTGCTTCAAAGCCCAAGTTCTAATCATGTCACCTAGACACTGTCCCTACAGAACCCTCCCTATCAGGATCTGGTCAGAACCAGTAATTAACTATAAGTTTATATTTTCTTCAAGCATGTGTTGTTCTACCTGATCTATCTGGAGATAAATCTTAACTCTAACATTACTTATTTTCCCACTGATCTCATTTCAAACATCCCCCTATCCACCTTACAACCAAACCAAACTAAAAGGGCATGGCCTCAAGCTCAGGGCCAAACTGAGGCTTCCTGACACTGGAATCTGTCACACAGATAAGCTCACCAAGTAATCCTGATGGAAACCTTGTCCCTAAGTCACCACCTCAACAGCTAGGGGTCTAGGAGCTGAGAGGCAACGCAAAGGGAGACTCCCACCCACCCCTTGGAGAGGAAGAAACAGGAATCCTAAACGCAGCTCCCACTCCAGTGTCTGGGGAAGGAATGGGACAGAGAGCACCTTCAAGGTGGGCCTTGTCCTACTCGTATTTTCACATCCAGAACCTAACACAGGGCACGGCATACAGTTGGTGTTTAGTAAGAGCTGTTGGATATATAAAATCAATCAATCAAATTGCTGATCTCCTGTGCCATTCTGTGAGGCGAGCAGGGTCAGCACAGAACCTGGGAGGAGGCTCCGGGAAGCCCTGCTCTGCCTCTCTCTGCTCTGCTGTGCTGGGACACGTAGCTGTCATTTTGTAAGCTGGATACACACTAAAACACACACTGTCCTCCTAAAACACACACTGTGAGAAGGGAAAGGGGAATGGTCGAGAAAATGACACATTTTACAAGGGGCCGGAGGACCCACTTCCAATATTCCAGGGCAAAGAAAACCCCAGACAAGAGGTGGGATTTCACAAGCTGCTTGAAGAAAGATGTTAATTCATATCGAATCCCTTAGAGACTGCCTCGTCTTCCAAGCCCCGTCCCACTCCAACTACTTCAGCAGAGCTACAAATAGAATGACCCTAAACACTCCGATCCCCAGGTGGCTCCCAGGACCACCCTTATGCCCCCACTCTTGGTTTGGCCCTCTCTCTTAATCTTCTTTTTTGCTCCAGGACAGGCAGGGAGCTAAGCCTCAAGCAGCAAGCAGCTGGAAGGATTAAAGGCTCAACTGCCGAGAAAGGCTCACTTCCTGGTAATGCCACCAAGCCTCAGGCAGGGACAGAGAGAAACAGACCCAGGAGGAGAACTATGAACAAACAGGCTTTCCAACTCCCTCATTGAAAAAGCAGAGGAAGGGAAATCCCAAATGAAATGAAACGCTACTGGCTCACTGCTGCAAAGATGGAGCTATCAACTGAGTTAGATGAGAAGTCCAGATTTCTTTACTTCTTGCTCCAAAGTGTAGGTCCCTCTCCATTTTAAAATAAATTTTAAGAAAATATAAAAGCTCACTAATTATGAAACACTAGACAATTGATTAAAATCAAGTCAAAAAAGAGTTTTCCATCTCGGTTCTCACAAAGTTGTGCCAAAAGAGAAAGTATGGGTACTTATCTGTTAAACCCCACTAAGTCCCCAGAACCACAGGAAGCAGCTCAAGGAACTGCCAGCATAAGATACAGGAAAGCTCTCATGGACCAGCATTTGTATCTTCATGAAATGGGGCGTTTGCTTAAAATGCAGATTAGTGGGCACAATTTCTGGGATGAGCCCATTCATCTACATTTTTAACAAGCTCCCCTGGGGATTGATTCTTAAAACAAGTAAAGTTTGAGACCCCACACTGTTCCTGGGGCATTGTTCCTGGAGGACATTTGTGCCTGGCTAATTCATGCTCCTTTCCAAGGACACTTTAGGCTTTCCAAACATACTTCAGGACAACAAATATAAGGTTAAGAACTCCCCAAATGCCCTTTTCATATTGCTTTGAACTGATCTATTCCAGCTTTGTGGAGTTCCTGACTTTCTTCTGTATACCCAGGGCTTGGCCCTCAATAAAGGATTG
>CAUYRT010108216.1:0-14099 GCA_963574885.1 Lepilemur ruficaudatus
CCCCTATTGAGACCCCTAGTACTTGGATGGGAGACCCTGATCAGTTTTTAACAAGTTGAATGTCTTCTCTTTTTCATTACAAATTATGTACTTTGAGTTATTTTACCTTCTAAAAAGTGAACAAAATGTGTAAAATAAATAGAATCTTCCCAGGACATTTTGCTTTCTTAGAGTGATAGACAAGTGCATCAACTTCACATAAATTATATGCCTAAATAGAGCAGCTAACAACGTGTTACCACATACCCATCACTCTGCTTCCCTTAAGTGGGTTGAACTTGACCTTCAAAGCCCTTGAAATGCAAAAAAACTTACTCTTTTCTGACATTTATGAGGGTCTTTTCTGCTTGACTGCCTTTTACCTCCTGGAAATAATAGTGAAAGCATTGTGGACGAAACCAGCTATAAACACTGACAAATAGCAGGAAGGCAGACAGTTTTATTCTGGGCAAGTTAAAGCTAATCTAATCAAATCTAATTCTCTCCTTTTCTGTAAGCCTGCCACTATGTTCAATTTATTTTTTGATTAGAAGTGCAATATGATAGTCCTCTGTTGGACTGCAGTTAAACAATACTGCGGTTTATATTTTCCTTACAAACAATTCTGATGAAACAACAGTTTTTAAAGGTTTTTTTTTTTTGAAACCTTCTAAAAATCTTTAAAAAAAAAAAAAAGTACTCTCATACTAAAGATAAGTTCTGAACAGATTTTAAGAGAAATTTTTTCTCAGTGCTTTTAGACTCTGAAAATGTATTGATTGCTTCTATTCTAACCAATAATAATATACACCTAAGGGAAAAGTGTTCCTTCATCCTGGGTTTCAGAGATTTAAGAAAAAGAGCTCTTTGAAAATACTGACTAATGGCAGTAAAGACATGACATTATGTGTATTTAAATACTAAATAACGGGAACAATGAGACCTGTGGCTGAAGAATAGTTAGCAATTCAGTTAACAAGGTACAAAAGAGCTATTTTCTTTTCATTGAACAAATGCACAGTCCCTCCTCAAAAAGAGAGCTTTCTTAGTGAGTCCAAAGCAAGGCTACATGCCCCCCATATAGTTTTGCATAAATCACCAGTTTGCCTTCCTCCAAAAAGTTTTCATTGATCAGTAAATTATCCTATTTCTCCCACTCTTCAATTACAGCATAAAGCAAATGCATATTCACTATACATATTACACACACACACCCCTCCCTCACACATACACAAGCTTACTTCTACTTATAATGTACCAGTTGTTAGGCAACATAACTATATTTTGGTTTAAAGCTTTATATTTGGAAACAGAAGGAATTGTACTGACGGTCTTAGAAGAAGAAAGCAGGAAAAGGCCACTACTTCGCTTTATTTTCAAATTAACAATAGTATATGACCCTCACATAAAAGACTAGGAAAGCCACAACACTATTTTGGGATTTCAACAAAATGTTTAAATGCTTCTTGCATTGACCTTGCAAATCATATGAAGAGTGGCAACTGTGATACAGAGGAGAGGACACCTGCCTTTGTGTTACTTGGTCTTGGCTCTGGCCTGGGTTGTTCTACTAACCAGCAATGTAGCCATGGCTTTTTGGATCCAGTTCGCCTATGTGTAATGTCAGTAGAGAGGCCAAATGGATTTAATATTTTCTAAAGTTACTTCTAGCACCATATGAAAATTAGTGTAGTTCTAATGATCACATAAGATGGTAGATCAATGCCACCATAAGGGGAGAAGTGGACTCTAGATGGTATCTACCAAAGTATCCACATTTTTCTGTTACCAACTCTTTTGATCAAATCTGCAAAAGATACAACACCATTGTGCCAGCATTATTGACAAAATCAGCATTTGAAAAACTTTCAATAGGTAGTAGGATGGGTAAAAAACATTAGGATCAAATCTTACAATGATAAGTTGATTGGTCACAGATTCAGTTAAAATGATTTTTTAAATCTCTCTAATAAAAGATGGATAGAAATGTTTCCTTGAGAGAAAAAACCCTGAGGTTTCAGTTGACCAGGAAGCACAAAATGATTGACAAACTGCTAAAGAAAATAATTAATTTAGGGAACTTGGGATTAATCCGGAGCAGAGAAGATTTGAAGAGTGATTAAGCATCAAAATACTCACATGGAAGAGGGAGTTGGCATGTTCATTTTTGTACAGGAGGTAGAAATAGTTCCACCAAGTGGAAGTTCAAGGAGGCAGATTTTGACTTCACCTAAATAATCATTTTGGTTTCATATATCCGAAGTATTCATAGGGCATATACCATGTTCTGGGCATAATTGAGATGTGAGACTGCAGAAAAAGGCACAGACCCACGCCTCAAGGAGCCCAAGGTCCAATAACAAACACACGATTATGAGAGGAAGTGAACACCCCAAAGGAAGAAGTAGTCAAGCTAGGCTTACTGATGACTTTTAACGGGAAATCCTGCATGTATTAGGTGAATTCTTAAATTTAAACCTTTTTCATCTTCAATTCCAGGCTGTTGGTTCAGGGTATGGCAAGGCATTTCCTTTAAAAATTCCATAAGGCGAACCAATCTTACTTAATGGTACCTATATACCAAGTGTTAGAACTTCAGTCACAAGGAGAGCTTGAATTATAAAAGGAGGACTCATGGTTACCAGTTCATTCATTCTTTCAATAAACATTTTATAAGGACATCTTGCTCACTGCTCCATGCAGGTCTGCCCTTGTGATGTTGAAAGATCACTGGTTTTTCACTGTAGCATCCCTCACTGCCCAGGTTTATCAGTGTATCATTTTCCACTATATTGAAGCCACCATTTCTAATGAAATAATTTTAAATTGGGACTGAGGATATTTTAACTTCCCATAAGACGGGGCATCAAAAAAACTGCCCATTTTCAATGTTGTTGTAATATTAAATTTCTGAGAAGATTCACTGCTCATTACTGGTTCAAGCAATGTTTTATGACAGGCTGAAATTAATACAAATCCCAAGAATTATCTTGGAGAGCTCTCAAAATTGTGCTGTAAGAGTTCCTCAGTGAGGCTGCTAAGTCTTTTAGCTATAAATCTCCCCCAATAACACTGCTTATTCAATTTAAGGTTGCAAGCCCAAGAGAGATTAATGAGATGAGTTGTCCACTAGTCAAGGGAAGAACACAAGATCTATCCTATCTTATTTCATCTTCTGGTTTAATCATCATAAGTGTTATGTAATGTGACATTCACACATTACTGAAGACGTTCAAGGAATAAACTGCATATCACTAATCAGCAGATCGTTTTTCATTTTCTTACAGACTCTAAAATTAATGATGCCCTCCCTTTTTTATTAAATCCTTTTTTTAAAAAAATGTTATATTAAATAAGAAACTAAACACAGGAACAATGAGCATTTTTTTCTTTTGCATTTTTGGTGCTTTTCTCTACGCTAACCAACCCCAACAGTGCTAGCAAAGAGGCTTACGGAGCAGGGACTTACTTTGTTTCAGTTCGTTAGATCTCCGACTAGCAACTTGCTCTTTCAGGATCCAAAATGTTCTTTTCCCACTGGATTCTTTCATGTCTGTTATTCCTTTTTAACTTAGCGGTTGTATCACACTTGGATGCGATTTCCAATCTGCTAATTGGGTCCTGGGGAGTGTCCTGGCTGGGCTGGGACAGCGAGACCACGTTGAGCCGGCGAGGCTCTGTGCCCTCGGCCAGGACTTGCTCCAGCAGGACTCCCCTCGGACAGAGCTGCAAGGTGCCCCTTGGCCGGGACAGGGGAGGGAGGTGGGCACTCTGCCCCCGGGCACTCCAGTGTCAATCCGCCCACCCCTCCGACATGCTGGGGATTTTAATTAAGAAACCCTTTTGATATGCCACTGTAAAATATTGAAGAAGGTTCATCAGAAAGAAACTCAGGTTCTCTGAAATTTAAACTTTTAGTAGGCCCTGAAAACCCTTTTTAGTTTAAAGTATGATGGTCACTTATAATATCCATCTCTTCCTTTCCTGCTCAAAACAAGCCAATCTCACAGGTTATCATTCTCCATCTCCTTTAGTACTTGCTTCCTTAATAATTTAAGCATTACATCCTCCTGACATTTCTCAGTCGGACCTTCCAAATTTCAGCCGTGGGTGGATAACACAGTGCTGCTTTGGCGCCACAGCTTGTACACAGGTCGGGTCAGGCATCTGTGCGATCCTCTCCTCCCCCATTTTATTCATATAGAGCTGTCCACCTCCTAAAAGCCGCCTTCCTTCACGGAACACACAGCAGCCCATCTGTCAACTCAAGTGAGCAAAGCAGCAGAAATATCTGGGTCTGCCTCTGGGACGTCACTATTAGGAAATCGGTTGCAAACGCAAATGCCCCAGTCTTAGGATAAGTGCGGGAGGTAGCTGTAGAATGAGATGAAAGGGGACCCATCAATCCCGGATTTGGAACAAAGAAACCTGGGTTCTGGTCCTGGACCTGCTACTCACTGCCTGCACCGCCTTTCTGGGCCTCAGTTTCCTTTGTTGTAAGATCATATCCTCCTCAACAAGCAGATATAGAAACATACCCACCTATACCCAAAGAGGTCGGTTTTCAGCTGTGATAAAAGAAATAAAAAAATGGAAACATAAATATCTACCAGAAGGCGAAATGGCTAAAGAATGGGATATTCATTTCGTGGACATGCAGCAGTTTAAAAGAATGCAGTAGATCTGTATGTTTTATTGTGCAACAATCTCCAGGACGTATTGTGAGTAAAATTTAAAAAAAGAGAAAAAACTTGTGGTAGAAAGTTTTGTGCAATACGTCATCATTAGTGTTAAAAAGGTCTACGAAGCGACGCTACTTTTTTCAAAGGTCCACCTGAGAGTGCATGAAGGGAGTTCCGTGCTGGGCCCGCACGTTGTGGATGGTGGCCAGCCCTGCGCAGGGAGCTGCGGCTCGACGTGCTGCTCAAGGGGAATTTTTACTTTTATCGGTAATCCTTCAATGTCCTTATAAAATAATGTATTCCTTTACTAAATGTGTAATTAAAAATTATTTCAAAAGGAAAAGAGTGCTTGTGAGATCATGTGTATGAAACTACTCTGAAAAACAGAAACCACTGGGTACGTGTGAGCTTTTACCGTCCACTCTGCCCAGGCCGAACCACACCCGCCCGGCCAATTTCCCTGCAGCCCAGGAGGCCAAGCGCCTCATTCTCCCGCCACCACTAGCTTCACGAAAGACCCCGGGGAAAGGGGAATGTGCTTCCATTGGCGACCTCACTGTGCAAGTGAGCAAAAAGTGAACGTGTTGCCTCAAGGCTGAGCCTAGGCCGGGCCTTCAGCAAATGCCTGCTGATTAAATCCTCTGTTGACTATTGGGCGTCCCAGGACCATATCTAAACCTCCTTTTCGGATTCTGTCAGTGCTTCTTTAGGTCTAACTTAATGGGGTTGGTTTAATCCAATGTTTCCCAACGGCTTTTTGCCACGGCCCCCTCCCCCCTGCAAGAAGCCTCTTCAAACAAATTTTTCCTAATAATATCATTCATGAAATTTAAATTTTTGCCCCCTCGAGGGTGCTATCATCCTGGTAGGGACACATGATTTAAGCTAACTGTCCCATGCTGCTGAAAGCATTGTGCCTGAATTAACATATTCAGTCTTCAGAAAGGGATGAGAAACCTGAGACAGAGAGAAGGTAAGTTCTCACCACAGGTTACAGCAGCAAGTGCCAGCACCGGGACTGGAGCCCAGGCGTCTGACTCCGCTGTGCTCACGACCATCGCCCTGTGCTGCCTCTCAGAGAAAATGTGCCAAAAAATACTTGAGAAAAATATCTTGCCTCACAGAGAGAAATCAATGGAGTTTATCCCAAATGAGACTGTCACCTTTCAGTGGTGTTTGTAGCCAATAGAGGTTGAGATTAAAGGTAACACACCAAAGTGTAACATAAGGTCCTATAAACATAGGTTTCAGGAACATAAGCGGGAAGAAAAAATAAGCCTGCTTTTATTGGAGTTTATGGCTCTTAAAAATATAGCTTTGTAGACAAGATGAGAATATACAATGGCACAAGACATTCTTTAGAGGGTGAAGACTGGTTCTACAGGCCACACACGAAAATCAGACTTCTGGGCCTCACACTTTCACACACAGCGTGAACAAAGTACAATATGTCTGCTTTTCTGCTCCCTGAAGTGGAGCCGGGGTCAGTGGGTATCTCTCCAGCCTCCTCCCACGGACTGCCGAAAGAGGCTCTCCTCCCTGACAAGCCGCGCTCACGCACCCCCGTACAGGGCGTGTCTTTCTCTCCGTTCGTCTAAGTGCAACCTGTTTTTAAAAATCCACCTCAAACTGAATCCCATCCCCAGCCTCAGAGCAGCCTACGTTCTGCCCCCTTCTTGGAGACCCCGACCATCCTCATCTGGGCTTCCAGCAGGTACTGCGCGCGCCCCTCATCTGAACTTCTTTGCAGTAACGGTTGACTTGAGGTTTCTGTGTGCCGTTCCCCTCTTACACCACAAGTTCCTTGGTGGGGAGGATTGGCCAGAACTTACACTTCTAGCTACTTTGTCCAGGACCCGGCATACAGTGTGATGCCTCCAGGGCTGGCTTGTTGGGGGACTGGTGTCTGGTGTAGTTTGCTGTTTAGAATGCATGTGTTAAAACACCTATATCGAGGTAGTGGGGGAACCACTGTTGTGGTCACTCTGCCGTCAGAAATTGGACCACTGGCCTTAAAAACACATTACCACTGGGTGTAAGGCTGGAGAGGATAAAATAATTATTTACGCTCCACGTTTCCTCTGTGATTTTACGCTGTGATTTTACCTTTCTCCCAAAGCTTCTAAACAACAGTTATAGCTTAGGCCCACAGGCTATGAAGGTAGCCCATTAAAATCCTAGTAAGCAGAACAGTCTGCCCCATTAGTTGAATAATGAATCAGTACCCCAAAGCAGAGTGGGAGATGTGATTTTCCATGGGACTTCTCAGCTGGGCAGTAGACCGTAGGCCATAAGTTCAGGGCTGCCAAGGTAGGCTGATTTCAAAACCCAGCGCTACTGCTCACCAACTGTGTGACCTTGAACAAAGTTATTTAACAACCCTGTGCCTCAGTTTCTTCATCTGAAAAATGGGATTATAACTATATTGCCATCTCAAATTAAATGTAGCACACTTAGAAGAGTGTTGTTCTTGTTAGCCACACTATTATTTACAAAAGTGTATATAGTCAGGAAAGAAAAAACTAGCAGATGCTCTTTATATCTCTGTAATATGGAAGAAGAACGAACCCACCCAATGGACTAACTTTTAGCAATGCTTAAACTCGTCGGGTATCCATGTGTACATTTCTCACACAACAGTCATAAAGCAGGCTTGCTTTTATAATGCCTGCGATTAGGGCTACAGATGACGGAATCACTCTTTAATCAACCTGCAGCTACCAGAGGATCCTATATAAACTAAAGTATTCATCTGTTAAACAGATGAGCTTCTCCCAGCTACTAAAACGAATCCAAAGTAATTGCTGTTATCCTGGGAGGTCAAGGGGAGGCTCCAGTTTACTGTGCCCACATAACTTCATTTCTGATAGGATTTATGCACCATCCCACACTCCACTAGTGTCAACAAAGGGTAGAAAAATAACCTGCAACTGACAAAATGCAAACTTATAAATAACTTTGACTGCCCTCATTCTCTTAGCTGAACAAATTATCTCCATAATGATGTTGGAGAGCTTATGACTAAATTCTCAAATAGACACACACTGTGATTATTTGTGCAAAATGAGAAATCACTTCACCTAAAAACACTTTCCATGATGAGGACCACGTGAATGGGGTTCCTCCCCAAGGCTGGCGTCCTTTCCCCAAGTGCCCACTGCCTGTTGTTTCCTTTCCAGCCCTCCAAGGAGGGAAGGCTGAGCTGGTCTTGGTTTAACAACTTTTCTTTTTTTAAAGTTATTATTGATTTCTTCCTGCAACCATCTCTGGCAAAATTAGAAGACCAGAATTCAGAGCAGATTGAAGTACATACACTTTCTAGTGTAAATTATTTTATTTCACTGGGATTCCTTGTAGGTTATTTTAAAGGACGTGTATCTTACGGAGTTTTTTGTAAACAATCCCTCTCCAAGTTTCCAGAGATAATAAAGGTGAAAAGGAACTATGTGACTTTCAATTAAGTGACAAGGTCTTTGGGTTGCAATTGCCCCACTTTCCTGGCACACCTGCAATCCAGGCAGCCGTCCTGGGGCTCAGGCCAGGGCTCTTCCCGCCTCAAACCAAACTTAACCTCACAACTCCCACGCGGCTTGGCCACTGGCTTCATAGTCACAACTGAGGCACTCTGTGAACAAAAGGGCAAGTCATCACGTCTCATTCCACCCACAGAGGGGAGCAACGCTGCCAAGGTCTAGGGCAGGGACATCAAACCTCCCTCTCAGGACTCTTGTGTATCCAGGAGCCTGGAAAAATAAAGGCCAGGAGGAGGCCAAGTCCCCTCGTCTCTCACTGTTATCTCTGTGGCTGGGAACAGAGAGTGACTGGAAAGGCCTGACGCTCTTCAGATCTGTTTGATCCTGGGAGGCTGAAAGCAAATCAGACTAAGCTGCCGGCTGCTCCCTTCCAACAGAATGTTCCCCGGGATGTCTTTGCCTGCGTCTGTCCAGCTCTGTAAGTCTGTCCCATCTATCTCACTTTCTCTGCTTTTCTGTGTCTGTGAGGATGGGGGAGGCAGAGGAGCGTGCCTGCCCATCTCTGTCTCTCTCTCTGGGCGGGCGAGTGTGGGTCTTTCTCTCCCTCCCTGTCGCTCTTTCTCTCTGTGCGTACCTTCCTGTCTCTGACTCTCTCAGTTCCGTCTCTGTTCATCTCTCTCAGTTTGTCTGTCTGTGCCTCTCTCATGGTCTTTCCGTCAGTCCATCAGAGCTGCAGGATGACTTCTGTGGCCCTAGGCCCTTTTGCCCTCATGAGACCTTTCCTCTATAGAAGAGAATACTAAAACTTATTTTATGACCACATTGGCATAAGGCAAATTTATATAACCCAGGCTGAACTCAATATTAAATATTCATTATTATGATATCCATTTTTATTCCAGATTTTTTAAAAATTTAAATTAAAACATTTCTGTGGAGCCCTAAAACTGTCACAGTTCTGATGCATCGTGCCTATGCTGCCTAGCGGGTAAGTCACACACACACACACACACACCCCACCCTCCTCACCAGGGTGCTGGCCTGCTGATGTCCCAGCCTAGGGAACTGTAGGCTAGGTCACCTAGTCCACTTCTGCTCTAGGTGTCAGGGCTAATGCTATTTTTTTCCCACATTCTTTCACTTCTCACAGGCTAAGTTGGTAACCTGTCTTTTCCTTATGTTGGAATGTTAAGATCCAGGCTTCTGATTAGAGCCTCATGATAGAAATGAGCTAGGTGTGTGTTTCTGCCTGCTTTAGTTTTAGGTTAGCTGTAAGGAATTCTCTGCGTGGCCAGGTCTAGTCCACTGTCAGGATGCAGCTGAAGCCCCAGGAAGGACTCGGATGTTCCTTTCCCTGCCTTGTTTCCTGCCGGTCTTACTAGGAGAGCTGGCAGGCGGAAGGCCCCGGGACTGTGCAGCCATCCGTCTCTTCACCCATAAATATGCACTCGCACTTCATCGTGATGTGACTTATACCCACTATCATTTCTCTGGATGCCGTAGCATCTCATATGTAATAAAGCTTGATTTGTCTGCCTGGAGGACTGACAGGACAATGTGTGTGAGTCAGGTGCAACTAGGCTTGGTCACCTTCTCTTGCGAAGACTAAGAAACCTTACATGAGAATCCCTAGTAAGAGTTTGTCTCAAACCTAACCATCATCCACATGCTATCCTCAAGAGATAGTTTTTAGGTTTGATATTTGGCTCTTCAACTTGTTCCTATAGTAGTCCTAATTAAAAAGTCTCCCCCCCAAAAAATCCCCAAACTTTTTGCTACATCCCTAGGAAACAAAATAAAATAAAATTGATTTTCTTCTTTATCACCAAAACTTGTAAATTGAGCCACAAATCCCAGGAAGTGAGCACATTAAATTTATCTTAATACTGCTAACTGGACCCCCCAAAATTGTACTTTTTACTTGCGAAACTTTTGAAAAACAACTAAATCCTACCTGTTCGATTGTACTTTCCTATCCATTTCCCTTGACCCCAGTAGAATAGAAACTATGTCCAATGTGCTCTTTCAAAAAGATTTCTGACTTTTGGAAGGATTATTTAACCACTTCTGGCCCCAAATCTTCCTCTTTGCCAGTTTTTGCTTACAATGATGTACTTACTCTTCAAATTTGCTTTTATTTGCTAACGGATTTCTCTCTCTGATCCTTTTGGGTTATCAACACACATTTACCTTATAACTTCCTTCTGTTCTCAAAGCCTTGTCAGCAATTCATTTTATTTAAGACCAGAGGAAAAAATTAAAATTATAAATCATTAGGTAATATTTTACAGCATAAATTTCTGTCCTTTAAACATCGTATGCATATCTAACTCAGTTGTCTGGCATTTCCATTGGTTTGAACCAATCACAAAATCCTCATCTTCCAACAACCAAGCACAGAATGAATGAATGACAAGGAGAGCAGACTCCCAGTAACATATTCAGGAAAGTTCCCTTGTACATGATCACATGAATTCACTAAGTTAGGTTCAACATGTGAAATTTCCAAACAATGTGAATCTCAACCTCTGAAAAAAAGACACCAAGTGTGTGAGAGATATGATAACACTTATTCAGAGAGGTTCACCTTGGGGACAGAAACAAAACAATTGCAATAAAACACTCAGGTGATGCCTGTATTTCTATTTCCCTCTTCCTTCTTATCCCAGAATCACTGAAAAAAACCAGAAAATTTAGGAAAAATGGAGCATTGTTGCATAGCAAAAGAATATGATCATTTAAAGTAGTGAAAAAATGAGTAGGGTCAACATTTCAAACCCCAACCTAGGCAAAAGATCAAAAGAGGCAAGACATGGAGAAGCACAGTTGTACCAACCAGGCTAAAACTTCTTTTTATTCTTAATTTCCAGAAGATATGGTAGGCCCTAACCAATCATGCCTTCCCCCAAGTCGAAAATACTGATTTGACCTTGCTCAGGTATACATGACACTTTCAGTGAGCTCTAGACCATACTGCCTGAATGTGTTTAAGTTTGTTTAAATATAAGGCTCTATTATAACATAAACAGTTAGAAAACAGATTAAAGGTTAAGTATGGCATCATTGCATTTTACAATCTCTATGTATTTATCACGGATATGAAATTATAGATACATACATCTCACATAAAGGCACATACATATATGGCTATGGATATGTGTCCATGAGACTCTTTCTTCTTCCTCCCTCCCTCTCTCCTGAGATGCATCACAAGAGATTAATACAACTAGTCTTTCAAGGCAAGACAAAAGGAAGAAAAGAACTAAATAAGTGAAACCAGAACTACTTCAGCAAGCAGAAGGACAAAAAGATGAGAAACACGTATAATTTTTGTCTCCTCATGCAGGGCTATTATAAATTGTTTCTGATCACTTTTAGTTGACTTGAGGGTATGGATTTTAGAATTAAAAAGCCTATTTTTCATGCATCCCACCCTCTCCATTAGTCTTTTGCTACCTTTTCCATTACATTCTGAAGTTATTTCCACCTGTCTGGTATCATCAGCTGAGCTAACACACACAGAAATGCTAACTACAGCACCTGGCACCCGGTATGACTTTAGTTTATGTTCCCTTCCTCCCTTTTCTGTCACCTGCATCTAAACATGTGCTAATGATCTTAAATAATAACTAAGCCATGCCACATGAATTGACTTTTCCTTGAAAACTCCTAAACATGCAGTATAACTGAGTAGCAAATTGAGTTTTGGGACCTTCCCAAGGACCAAACATTTCAAAATGAAAACAAGACGCTGAATAAGCCCAAACCGCAGCCAGTTTGCAGTCATTATTTTCTGGACCTGGCTCCAGCGGGCTGATTAAACAGAAGGGCGCTGTCTGTTGGCCAGGTTTCATTTTCCGACACTTTCCCAGTGCTCTTGGCCCTGCTTGGGTTCCCATCTGTGTTCCTTTGAACGCTGTGCGCACCCCGTGCAGACGAGGAGCGCGGGCCCCCGGTGCAGATGAGCGGCGCAGAGGCGCTGCTGGACAAGGGGGCCACACACTGTCCCCAGCAGGCCGCAGGCATCTTCCGCCGCCAGCCTCACTGCTGAAAAGCACCCGGGCTGCACTCTGACGCCCCTTTCAGACTGGAAGCGAACCAGAATATATTTTATGACATGCATTCACACCTTTACTACATTCACACAGAAAACAAACTCATGATTAAATGTGCTTTTGTTTAATGTTATTTTTTCCTAAGGCTTCTAAGAGAGGAACTTTGCAAACTCAAGAGAAAAATCTATATCGACTTCAAGGCAATATCTCAGGGCAATAATATCTCCAGTTAAAAGGAAAAAAAGCTCCCACTGAGATGTCTGCACAAAAATATCACTTGGCAGCTCTGCTACTTACTATCCATGCAGCTTTGAACAAGTTATCAAATTTCTCTGTGCTTCAGCTTCCCTGCCTGTAAAATGGGATAATAATAGTAAGTACTCGAAGGGTTGTTATGATCCTAAGAAGTCATATTTATAAAGTGCTTAGAATAGTGCATGGCACAAAGTAAGCATTACATAAATGTTTGATTGATAAATGCGTACAGACTTGGGTGGAGAGAAGGAAAGCAATATTCAGTAAGCGTCTACTCTGTTAAGTGATTTCATGTATTATCTCATTTGCCTCTGTGATCAACTTATAAATAGGTATTATTGATCCCATTTTATACAGAAGAAAACCAAGGCTCAAGTAGAATAAAATGACTTGCGCAAGTTTACACAGCTAGTAAGTGACTGAGCTGGATATGAACTGAGGTCTCTCTGAGTCCAAATCTTCATACCACACCATGCACGTGATATTAATAACAGCTACCACTTATTGAATTCCAAATCCCATGCCCATTATTTCATTTAATTCTTATAAGACTCTCCTGTAATACATAACTAGAACCAGCCCCTGCGTCTGCCGATGGTGCATCCAACTCAATCTTCTATTTCCAGTGGTGGCAATAGTGATGTTCAGCAGAAGGTCACGGTCCTCACCCCTAACCAAAACAGGTATGGATTTAGCTCCTCAAATGGTGCACTAGACATTCATTTACCAAAAATAATAAATGCTGAAAGTACTACACCAGAAATATAATCCATCAGCCCAAACCGGAAAGAATGTGGTAGTCAGTCCTAGGCTGAAAACAAGAGACATTTAAGAGTAGCAGTCTCAGTGTCTCTGCACCTCATTAGTAACACGGTTTTGAGAGTATACCCCAAATTTAAATAAATAAAAAATAAACATTTACAACTAATGACATAAATACAAGTAGAATTTTTGAAATTGTTTCCAACTTTCCACTTAGGCAATCACTGGTTCAGAACGTAGCGAAAGCTGGGGCGGAGGAAGGGGGTGTGGAGGAGAGGACAGAAGAGGAAGAAATGGAGCAAGGCAGAGAAGGGAGCAAGACAGGAAGGAGGAGAAGTGGAGGGAGAAGAGAGGAACCAACAGGACTACGAAAGGTGAGGAAAGTGGAAGGGGTAAGACAAGAGGAAAAGAGGACAGGAGGGGGGAGAGAGGGAACAGCATTTACTGAGCACCCACTTTCCCAAAAGCCCTTTCTGAAGGAACACAGACAGCGCCCCCCCGCCCCGAGTAACCCGTGTCTGTGTCCTGTTTCCCAAACTGCATCTATGAAGAGGATCTCTGTTGAGTGTTGTAAACTTCCTTCCTAATTCTTCGTATTTCATTTCTGAATTCTGAGGAGACTCCGGTGAGGGTCCTGAGCTCTTGCATGCCTAGGGCAAGAGTCACAGTTGTGCTCTGGCCCTAAATGACCACTGTGGGTCCACTTCTGCCTCAAACAGCTGCCCGTACAGATCACTCCGGGTACCGTGGCTCTGAATCCAGCTCAAGTGCTGCACTCACTTGATTATGGCCACTCCTGCCTCTGACAAGCCATCACGAACACTAGTCATCTCTTCCCCACAAAAGGCTCCTCTTTCCGCTTTCTTCTGTAACAACATCCCTGCCATCCCCCT
>CAUYRT010108220.1:0-13223 GCA_963574885.1 Lepilemur ruficaudatus
CACACTTTGCTTTTAACAGATTCCAGTATTATCAGTGGTGCTTTAATGGAATGCTTTCACATGTGACATTTCACTATTACCACCTATTTTCAGCAGGAAAAATGGGAAACACTCCCATTAGCAAAGGCCTTGGACAGGTCATTATAACACTCACTGTCCTAAGGTTCTTTTTTTTCCCTTTAAGACAGAGTCTTATTATGTTGCCCGGGCTAGAGTGCTGTGGTGTCATCCTGACTCACAGCAACCTCAAACTCATGGGCTCAAGTGATCCTCCTGCCTCAGCCTCCCTAGTAGCTGGGATTACAGGCATAAACCACCATGCCCGGCTAATTTTCTCTATATATTTTTAGTTGTCCAATTAATTTCTTTCTATTTTTAGTAGAGACGGGGGTCTCACTCTTGCTCAGGCTGGTTTCGAACTCCTGACCTTGAGCAATCCACCCGCCTAGGCCTCCCAGAGTGCTAGGATTACAGGCGTGAGCCACCGCGCCAGGCCCACTTGTGCACTTCAAAAGACGCTGTGGAGAGAATGAAAAGACCAGCCGCAGGCTGGGAGGAAATCTGCAAATCTCGCATCTGTAAAGGACTTGTATGCAGGATACGTAAAGAGCTCTTTCCACTTGGCTCCCCTCGGTCCTCAGGAATCTCACAGGTGCTGTGCTCTGGGCAGGAACGGAAGATGCCTCCCATCCTGTCATTTGTGTCACCTGAGCAGTGCTGCCCAAAGTCTGCTACGAAGACCCGCTCCTTGGCCCTCAGACCCTCCCTCCCTGCGTTTGCACTCCCAGGCCGGGCCCTTCAGGTCTTCTCAGGACACAGGCCTTCCTCCGAGACACAGGCCAGGGATAGTCCAGTCTCAGGCTCCACATCCTACCCTTGACAATAGCCTACCCTTGACAATAGCCCCCGCAAGGCCCTCTGGGGCCATCTCATGGGGGACAATGAGGTAGGCTGGCACTGCCTGGACAATCCAGGCCTATTCCTGAGCTGCAGAGCCAGGGAAACAGAGAGACGTGTCAGCCCCAGCCTCCTAGGGACACAGCACAGAGGCCACGTGGTGACACCCCCAGCACCTGTGAGGCTGGGCCGGGGACCACACGAGGGCTGTCCCCAGACAACCAGAAGAGCCTTGGTACCTCATTTCTTACCCTTTCCCCTTCGAGAATACCCTTCATGCAAAGTCATTAAGAACAGGACAGCTGATGAAAAGCATCAATGGAAAGAAAAGAAAATAGAAGGACAATGAATACATCACCTTTCTGACCCATCCGAAAGGAAACCCTAAGGAAGTCCATGTGATTCTGTCACTCTGACGTCCCCAAGGATTCTGTCACACAGTCCAAGGGCTGTGCTGGGTCCCTGCAGATGTCAGCAAGGGCACATGTGGGGTCATCTGGGGTCACGGACATGGACTTAGAGCAGAAACCAAGTGAAACAGGCATACGTATACACACGTGCACATGCATGTACCCACACGCTGGCACTGTCTTAGTCTGCTCCTGGGGCAGTGGCCCCCAGCCTGGCAGATGAGCTGCCATGTGCACTCTGACGTCCCTGGGTTCCCCTGACCCTGCTGGCTCCCCAGCCTGTGGCCGGTGGCATCCTTTGCACCCCACCCTGGCACAGGCTTAGGACCTCTGGTGGTCCTGATGCAGGGAGGAGGCACCGAAGGAAGGACAGAGGAGGGAAGGGTGGAAGGAAGTGTTGCTGGAGCCCGGGCAGCTTGAGGACAGCAGAGGTGACCACAGACCCTCCCAGGGACCCTTTGCACAGACGGTCAAAAACATCCCAAACGCCAGCAGCACCCCAGCCCTTTACTTCCCTCCCAGGCCCCTGTCGGGCTCAGGTTGAATCACAGTAAGTTGTTGGGAGTCTTGACCCTGGGGTCTGGCTGAGGGTGAGGAGGCTGCGGTGCATGTGGCCTCGACGGAGGCACACGGGAACCTCGCTGTCTGGCCATCAGCCCTGCTGCGGCCTTTGCGATGGGGAGGGTGGGAGAGGCAGGTCAGGGGCCTGGGCTGTGCTGCCTTCTCCTCCCACCTGCCCCAGGGTGCCTGGAGAATGGGAGGGTCATAACGATAAACAATTCATTGTCCATTAACCAACAAGAGGGAAGGCTGAGGCCAAGCGGGAGTCTCTTGTCCCCAGGAGGGAGCCCTTCTTATGGAATGCCACTTCCAGAATGGGGGCTTGGTCCCCATCTTGGAGCCTCCTTACTCTGGATGGGGCCACATTTCCTGAGCGTTTGGGACCATGACTTGCCAAGGATGACAGACAGAGGGACTTGTCTTCCTGGTCCCATGCCTGCCTACTTTCTCCCAGTCCTGTGACCTGGATCAGCTGTTCTTGGATTTGGAAGCAGAGCCCCAGTGCTGTCAGACTGGCCTCAGACATCTGCCCCATTGGTGACCAGGTGACCACCCAGGGTCCCAGAGCCTGGCCATCCTTGCCTTCTTGTATGGATGGGGATGTAGCCAGCCTGCTCCTGCCACCTCTTCACCATGGGGGTCGACTGGTCTTACTGACGTGGCCTTTCCAGGCACATCCAGGCCCTAGGTAGCCATGCACTGCTCTGAGAGGGCTCGCCCTGCCTTGGGCCAAATTCTCGCACTGACTAGTGCCACAGGAGGCTTGGTACCCCCGGGGGTCATCCTGGCCACTGGGGGGCTCACAGGGCCTCTCCCCTCCCAGGGCTTTGAGGCTGGGCCGGGCCCCTCTGGGTCTGGGGCTTGTGCCATGTGAGGGGGCTCCGTCTGCAGGTAGGCTGTCATAAGGATGCAGAGCATGCTGCTGGCTTGCCAGGCTGAGGGGACACCAAGCACGCCCTCCCCTCCGGAGGCCTCCAAGTGTCCAAGCTTCCCTGTGAACACAGGTTTCAGCCAGCTGAGGGGCGGTCAGGGGCTGCAGGGCAGCTCACTGGGTACTGTCCTGGCTCCTTCAGGGCCCTGCAGGTCACGTCTCCCTGAGGCAGGCGGGACGTGGGCCACCGTGTGTGGGGGTGTCTTTGGCACTGCCTCAGGTCTTCACTAGGCTCATCAGAGCTTGGTGATCGGGCCCCAGTGGGGTTACAGGATCTGATCTGTCCTGTGCTCCTGGGGGTGGCCAGGGCAGACGTTGAAGGGACAGGGGCCCAGCATCCCTGCTGGAAGCAGTAGTGTGGGAACCACCGGACACAAACGTCATGGGGAGGTTTGGGAGTGAATTCCACTGGAGTAAGCACCAAACAGCCCTTGGCCTGTCCTAGGCGAGGGACAGACTGGCCGGACGCTGAGCCCCTGGGGCCCTGACTCTGCAGAGGCCCCTCCTGCTGCTGGCGAGGGTTGAGGAGGAGCAGGCGCCTGTTTTGGGGGCTGCCCCATGGGTTGCTGAAGCTGGGCTGGGGGCAGAGGCCTGAATGCTGGGGACACTCGCTTCAGGTGTCCCTGAAAGGGAAGCAGACTCGGTCAGCATCTCCACTGAGCCATCTGGCCCTCGCAGGGATGTGCCATGTGGATCTGGGTCCCTGTGGTCCCTGCATGGCCCCCTGGCCTGACACTGAGGACTCCGCAGGCTCTGATGCCAAGGCAAAGGGTGTATGCAGCCTGGGGCTCGGGCTCTGTCAGTGCCCCAGGATTGGTGCTGGATGGGGCTCCCTGCCTTACACCCTCCCCAGGCTACTCGGTCTGGGCTGCTGGTGGTGTCACTACCTCCTCTGGGACCTCCTTATCTTCCTTGGGACACCTGTCCTCCCAGAGGTCTTACTTGATGCCGTAGCACTTCCTGAACATAACATCGTTTCTTAATGTGTGGCTCACGTGTAAGTCTAGGTCATTCTGGTTTATTTCTGGTGAGAACACCTTGCCCTGCTCCCTTTTCTGTAAGGCTGGGCCAAGAGGAGGAACCAGCCTCCTCAACTACACCGTCTGCCCTCACGTCGGAGGAACATACAGATCCATGGTGGACTTAATCTTGACACCTCCCACTTCACTACTTAATTCACTGCTGACCTCCCTGCTTCACCTGACCCCGTTGACCATGGCTAACAGTAGCTCTACTGGAGATATTTAGATCATTCTGTGGGAGCAAGACACAGCTGCCCCCTAATACCCAGGAAAACTGGTGAAAAACAGTTTAGACTCTCTCCTATACCTTGGGAGAGCTCAGATGATGGTACATAGGTTGAGTTAGAAAAGAATGCAACCTTTAAAGAAAATGTTGATTTAAACTTCCTCAGATTCCAGAGCACCCAGTTATCCTACACATATGATTATAAACTCTGATGTTTTTCTCCCTAGTGTCTTCTCTTCCTCCTTCTCCTATATCTTCTTCTTCAAACTCTGAACCTGACATTTTTAATTACAAAATGATTTAATATGGCTAGCAGAGATTGTGGAAGAAGGTTCATCCCTTACAAAGACAGCCCTGTACAGTTTTGCTCAGAAGCTGCTGGTGTTCTTCATGCTGCTTTTGAGTCGATTGAAGGAATTATTGCTGAACATCTCAATTACGTGCCAGGAATATTACATTTAATGGCAACTTGGATGCAAAGAACTAGAAATGCTAGAAAAATCTGGTGTAGGCAACTCCCTATTGATCCAATAAACTGGACAGACCCAATTTGTCAAGCTATTCAAAAGTGCCCAAAGATGGGAGATGTTGGTGTTGCTTACAGTACTCTTTGCTTGTGTTTCAACTGGCAAACACTGAAATAATCACTAGGCATAGGAGAGGTACTGATGACAACAATATTGCAACCCTCCCTCCTACAAATACTACTGCCGCTGAACCTACTTCTGAACTTACTATTCTGCTGAATCTACTCCTACTATGACTACGACTAACGCTTTTCAGATAACCAGTTTTGGGTTTTATTATGCTTTTCTACATTGTTTGGCTTTTGGATTCATTGTGCGTTTTTAAAATTTCTTCTTACTTTATTCTTCCTGAAAGCCAGGCATCCAGCCTTGGCTGGGGCAGCTCCCAGGTGGTCTGGGAGCATCCCTGTCCTGTCGCTGACTGTCATGTGTGTGCAGGTCACCGCTGTGTCAGCGCCCATGCTGGGGGACTGCACCCACACCCTCAGAGCTGCTGCTGTCACATTCTGTGTAAACTTTGCAAGATGGAGACGGGCCAGGCTGACCTGCGCCCACCGTGGCTGCCTCCTGGACTCCTGCTGCTCTCTCCCTTCTGTGCACGTTCCGGCCACAGAAATGTTGGTGTGGTGTTAGGATACGGCCACGATGCTGTGAAGCTCAGTTTCTGCGATTTGCCTCGGTTCTCAGCCTTCACCTTTTCAGCATCCAACAGCAGAGACCACGCCTGATCTTGCATCTGAGAGGGGAATTGGAATTCCTTCGTACACCTGTGGGGACAGACAGTAGAATGCTCTGGTGATACTGGCCACCCGGTGACCCTAGGGAAGATCAGAGCATGGGGATTCTGGAAGTTTCTAGCATTTCTCCGAAGAGGCTGGATCTACCCAGAACTGGGCCTCATCTCCCACAGTTAAGTGTGGACAAGTGCTCAGTGTTGTGAGCTCTGATCTTGACTTGTTCCACCCTTTGGGGCCACCAGGAAGAGGCACCCCTACCCCTGACCTGTGGGTGGCCTATGCACTGGCATCACATTCTCTCCCAGCAAGGTGATCCTCGCAGGGATGACCAGGAAAGCTGAGGTCTGAGGCCTGTCATCCCTCAGGGTCAGAACAGCCGCCACCTGCTATCTAAGAGGCAGGCAGCGTCAGGCCCATTCACCCCAACTCTGCAGAGAGTGGTCTGGGGACCCTCACTCTTCACCTTGCCGTCTCGCTGCTCGTGTGTTTGCTCCAGGTGTTGGCATTTTTAGCCATTGGTTAGATCACCTGATCTCCTGACATTTTTGCTGGAAAATGGGAAGGGATGAAGTTGGCCAAGCTGCCGGCCTCCCTGCACCGGTCCTTGCATGCCACGTCTCTCTCGAGCTTCAGGGCCCCGATGTGACTGAACTGGAGGAAGCCATAAAAGGTGCAGCCTGAGACCAACACCCTGTGACCAGGTGAGCACTGAAGGCCTGGCCTTGTGACCCGAGGACACTCTGTCCTCAGGCCACAGTCCCCCCAGGCTCTGGCTAGGTCCCAACCTCAAGGTGGGATCGTGGCTGCTACCTGGCAGCCACCCCTAAGCTGCACATGTGGTTCTCAAAACAACCCCTCAGAACAGCAGCCTGGGCCAGTTTCACAAAACCATCGCCCCCACCCCAGTGACCATGAGTTGCTTCCACTCACCAACACCTGTGCCCGTGGCTGGCGCTGTATGAGAACTGCCCAGGGCAGCAAGTGTGCTCTTGGGACCCCTCCATCCTGACACCCCCACACGCCTCACTGAGTCTGACCCTCCAGTGTCCACCAGCCTCTCCCTGCACCCTGGCCACTGCCTACCTGTTCCTGACTTCACCCATCCTGTCCAGCCCAGACACTGTGCTTGTCTCTTCAGCCACTCTCATCCTGCTTTTCCCCTTGCCCTCTGAGCACGGTCCCCTGGGTCATGGCACCTGCCTCGACACTGGAGTTTCAAACTGCACTGCTGAACCCTGATGGGGGCACACCAGGGTCAATGAGTGGTGGCCGAGGGCCATGCAGGTGGCTGGGATCTCCCTATGGTCACATCTCCAGCTTCAGCTGGCTCTTGGGGCCATCACCCTGCAGCCTCCTCCCTCCCACTGCTGTGGCCTCTGCACATGACACATGGCACATGGCATGTGACTCTCCTCCTCATAATTGCCTGCCCAACTGGGCCTCTCCCACCTGTCTTCTGCCGCAGTGTTCACAAGCAAGCAGGGAGCAGCGTCCCCACAGGGCACTGCAGAGGCCTTGGGGATGAAACCAGTTTTACCTAATGGTTGCTGCAATGACCTGATTTTACCCACTGCTGTCACTCCCAAATCGAAACTTGCCAGCTCCCCACAACCTCACAGTGCCAGTAAACTTTCTCAAAGAGCAGCACACAGTATTTCTGTTTTTTGTAAAACCCTCAGCCTTCTCTCTGTTTTCTGGACATACTGAAGACCACTTGGGCTGTGTGTGTGCCTCGAATTGCAATGCTTTCTTCCCAAATAAAACGTTAAATTCAGAGGTCTGTCTCTGTTTTTATTTGACTTGGACAACTGCACCTCTGCCTGCCTCCAAGGCCTTCCCCTGAGATTCCCAGGCCGGGTGCCCGTCTTCTACCCCCAGAGCCAAACCCCTGGCTGCTCCTTCTGCCCCTCCCCATGGGGCTGCTCAGCTAGGCCCCCCGGACAAATGCCCACAGGCTAGGCCAGGTGCCCCCTTGCCCTGTGGCCATACCCTGCAGAGCTGAGCAGGGCTGGCTCCCCCAGGGGACAGGACTGGAGCCTCAGGCAGTCTCCTGGGGACCTGAAGACCACAATGCTGAGCACCTGGGGGCTTGGCCCAGCACCCAGCTCTGTCCTCCCACCCAATGTTCCCCTTGGGCCACTCAACTCGGGCCTAATGCCGAGCAGGGGATGGGCCTCAAGAAGAGCTGGGAGTGAGTCCGGCCCGGGGGAGGAGTTTGGCCTGAGGCTGGGAGACATTTCCTGCCCCAGAGAGAGGTGTTCCCGAAAACAGAACCCATACTGAATGAGGTTGGGCGTGGGGAGGACTCACTGCAGGAACCTGAGCTGGTTGGTGACTTTGCAGATGGACAAATATTAATGCCAGGTTTCCACTGACACCCATGCTTGGTGTCCCTGCAACCCAGAGGGGGTCTATGGGGGGAACCATCACAAAAGTGGCCTCTCCCTCTCCTGTGTCCCAGGGAGCCCAGGCCCTTGACCTCCGGCACAGTACCAGGCCCCGCCTGCCCCAGGGAGCAGCTGATCCTGCTCGTATTTGGCAATGATGTCCACTCACGGGCAGCAGGGACTCCACGCCCCCCTTCATGTCCGACCTGCAAGACAAAAATAATCTGAAGATTACACTGCACCAGGAGCTTCAGAACACAGCAACCTGCTCCTTCTGGGGCTTCCAGGTGAGCCTCATTCCACCCCACCCCAGGACAAAGAGGACAGACCTGAGAGGTCCCTCCACTAGAGTTTCTGGGGTCCCTGACCCTGGCCAAGGGTGGGCTCCTGCCTGAGGACTTGAGACCCATTGTCCCCAAGGGATCTGAGACAGGCACACACCGGCCCCAGTGTGACCAACGGTGTCTACCTACCATGTGTGAAGGGCCTGTGACAGGAAGTCCTGGGCACCAGGAGGCAGAGCAGGTTTGGGGATCATAGATCTCCTTATTATCAGCCTCCTGGGGGCATCCACGGCCAGGCAGATGTCTTCATAGGAAACAAGACATCTCACAATGGCTCCATTCTGCTCACATCGGAGCTGGCTCTGGCTGGTGAGTCAGTGTCGAGAGTAACTACTGCCAGGTGGGAGTTTCTGGCTGGGGAAAAAGGATGATATATTTGACCCTAAAATGGCCTCTGAGCTTATGGAGACCATGACTTAAGCTGGAGAGACAATGGATTTCACAATTCTGAACCTGTCCATACAGGAAGGGGCTTTGTTTTCCCTGGTCATGGAGAAGGAACAAGTGAACTCTGGGGACGTGGTCTTGGAGAACACCCCAAGGGACTGTCTCACCTGGGACACCCTGGGGCAAAGGGAGGGTGATGCCTCCAGAGCACTGGACTGAGAGAGAGTGCCACAGAGTGTGAGCCCTGTCCCCATGCTCCGGCCCACAGGACAGATGTGTGTGACCTCTAGGCATTTATTGGGGCTCCTTAGCATCCAGGACTGCCCAAGGGCAAAGGGGACCCCTACCCTCGGCCTGGGGACCTCATGTCTTGGTGGGTACTGAAGTGATTGTCGGTGACAAGATCTGAATCAGAGTTGACCAGACCCCCACCCCCAGGGATCCATCTCTGCCACAGACTCAGGTGAGGACACCCCCTCCACCCTTCATGTCTGCACCCCAGGGAAGCCCCACCCTGGTGGCTCTTTCAGGGCCAGGCTTTGCCCCAACAGGGCCTGGAGTCTTGGGAAGACGTTGGCTTTAGGGCAGGAGGCTGTGAGGTCAGGGGTTGAGTCTAACACAGCACAGGACAGAGCTGCAAACACAGCCTAGGGTCACCTCCGGTCCCAGGCCACTTACCTCCCCTCTGACCTCAGGCTTCTCTCCTGTCAACGGTCACATTATGTCCCACGAGGAGGAATGAGATGACTGTATACACGGTCAACACAGAACAGGTGCCCAGTGAGTGCAGCTGCCCAGAGCCCAGCACAGCCCATTTAGCTGAACTGTCCCCAAATCAGCAAGAAAGGAAGAGAGTAGGTCACACTTACCTGAGTCTGATCAGTCAGCTGTGCTGAGATGTGCCTCTAGCCAAGAAAAGGTCCTTGCTGCTCTCGGTCTACACACAGCGCTCACGGGTATCGCCTCGCGCAATTCTCGCAGTAGGCTGGTTTTACTGGTGAGTAAATTCAGGCTGTGGATGTGAATAAATGCAGTTAATGTTGCACAGACAGCAGCTGCCCTGCTTGGAACCCCTCTTCCTTCCCTGGGCCCAGCCCTGGCCAAGGCCTGACCCCACACACAGTCCACCGATCGAGAGGAAAACAACCGCCCCGAACTAGGTCCATTCCACCGTCTCTCCTGGAAGTTTGAAAATTGGAATGAAGAGGTAAAGAGCCCGGTGCCACTGGGCCGTGCCGCGCCGGGACAGGGCATACGGGGCGAATCCACTGATGGCTGCGCAGAGTGCCCAGGCCTGCCCGGTTAGCTTTCCTTCCATTTGGGGTTATTACGACCTCTTTTTCATGTTTTATCAGTTTTACCATTATGTCTTAACTTTTTCCAATCATGACATCTTGGTTTTCCTCTGTTAGTTTCTTTTCCCCCCTCAGTTGATTGCTATGGCTTAAACAGCTAACATGACTATCACTGGTACTGTACAGACCTCGGCACCAGGGACTGGGCTGATGGCGAATGACCCTCAGAGAAATACAGAATACCTACAAGCGGTGATACTGAAATGGGCAAAAAAGCAGTGAAACCGAACGCTGAAACATGCCAGTCTAATTCCTGCCTGTCTTCCCCAGCTCCACACGCCCCGGCAAGGGGAGGGATCCCTGACCAGGAGTCACAAGGGATGTGGGATCTGGGGCCACGGCTTCTACTCGCACCAGATCTGTGAAGCCAGGAAGAGGCAAGCTCAAGCCCTAGAATTCTCCAGAGGTCGGAGAACAAAACAGTGTGGGAAGCCACGACAGAAATCAATACAGATAACTGGTCAAAATGTGGAGTTGAATATAACAGAAAATTAAGCAAAAAAAAATTCTTCTTTTTTAAATAATAACTTCATGGAAAGCAAAAGGTAACGGGAGAGGAGGAAGGAATGGTAATGAAAGTTTACCTCCCGGCTCAGCTGTGAAGAGTATTTACACAGTTATAATAATATAAGCAATAGATGTTGGCCTAAACAAAATCAGTGTAATTGTTTGGGGACAGGAAGGTTAAGCCTGTGTGGAGGGCAGAACAGGAAAAAGCTCAATCACTCATCACAGAACTCAATAGATGTCTAATAATTAGATGTCTAATTACCCCCTTGGGGACACTGTTTCCTCTGGGGAAGCAGCGGTGTGGCATGATTGGTGTTTAAAAGCAATCCTTTCAGAACTTCGGCCTTTAACTATGTACCACTGTAATGTCAGCCGCACCCCGATTTCTAGCACCCTTCTGTAGAGTGACTGCAAACTGTTGCCATGCTTTTAGTTATATTCCTCAAAAAAAAAAAACTGTCATGAATTTTCCAAATAAACAGATATTTTAAAAATACATTCATGAATATAGATCCAAAAAAATTAAAATAAATTATTGGCAAACTGAACCGTACTGGGTATATAAAAAGACAGACTAGAGAGAATGAGAAAGGACCACATACCGTAGCTGGAAAGAGGATGAGAAAACCTCAGCCAACAATGGGCAGTTTTGAGGCAACACATTTGAAAATTTAGAAGGAATGATAATTTTCTAGCTAAATAAAAGTGATTCAACTTGACTCAAGAAAAGGTAAAAACCTGGACAGAAGAGAAGTTACAGGAGAGACTGAAAAGACTGGTAGAGGTCACTCACGACAGAGAAAAAGGTCTGGGTCACAAGTGAGTTCAATCCACCTTTTAGAACAAATCCACATTTGTTCTTATTATGGTTCCAGGACCCCCCATGTATACCCAAATCCAAACATACTCAAGTCCCATGGCCCGGTGGAACCCACATATACAAAGTCAGCCCTTAGTTACGCAGGTTTTGCATCCTGTGAATACTGTGGGTATTTTTGTTTGTTTGTTTGTTTGTTTTTTGAGACAGGGTCTCCCTCTGTTGCCCAGGCCAGAGTGCAGGGGCTCCATGTTTGGTTGAAAAAACTTCACATACAAATGGACCCACACAGGTTAAAACATGTCGTTCAAGGGTGAACTGTATTTCAGATTACAGGAAGAGCTCCAACAGGGGGAAATAGGGTTCCAAAGTTCACATGGAAGAATGACCATGAAGAAAATTTGAAAAAAAAAACAACTGTAAAGAAGATCTTCCCTCCTAGATATCCAAAGTTTTACAAAGCTCTTGTATTCAAAATGATATGAAACCAGCACAATAGCCATTCAGACAGGTGAGACAGAAGGCCCACAGGCCCAAAATAAATCAGAATTTGATATATAAAAGAGGGGCATTACAAGTCAATGAAAGGTTTACTCAGTAAACAATGTTGGAAGAGCTGGCTACCTAGTTGCAAGAAACTATAGTCCAACCCCTATATTTCCAGTCATACATACAAAAATTCTTATAAATTAAATATCAAAAATGTAAAATTTTTTAAAAATTACCAAAAAATGCAGGAAAATAGGAACTTCCATTGGGATAAGAGAGGTCTTCTAAACCAAAACAGGATACCCAGAGGTCATAAAAGCAGAAAAATTAAACTTCTGTAAAGCAAAATCCAAGAAAGAATAATGCTAAGGAGTCTTTGCCACTTGAGCAGGAAACACCAAGTAATCGCTGGTGACTGCAGAGGGCAGCGCTTGAGAACAGGGTTCAGAGGCCAGGCTGACTCTTGACAAGTGGCTTCATCTCCTTGAACTTCAGTTTCCTTAGCTGAGAAGTGGAGATAATACCCTCCCAGGCATAGGGTGCCTGTGCCAACTCAATGAGTTCGTTAGCTCTTTTATTATTATCCTTCCCTTATAAAGAACTGCTACACACTGACCAGGAAAGGACACACAAACCAGCCTCCCTCCCACCCTACCCCCACATGGATGAAGAAGCTGAATAGAAAAGAAAAAGCAAATGGGCAAGAAGCACAGTAAAACACGTTCAAATTCACCAGTAATCAGGGAATGACAACTTTAACATTCTGCATATCGGATTGGCAAAAAATAAACAGTGCTGGGAAGAATGTTCGAAACCAGTGTTCTCGTACAATCTTGGTGGAAGTATAAATTATCCCACACTTTTCAGCACAAATATGGCAGCGTTTATTAAAGTCTAAATTGCTAATGAAGTTGACCCACAACCCCACTTATGGAAATCTGCAGAACAGAATAAAATCTCTAAGCTATAAATATATGTGTACAAGCCCTATAGTTCTTAGAGCTTACACATACACACAAATATATAAAATAGCAAAAAAAGAAAAAAAATGCATGAAACCTGAATGTTCATAGAGAGAGAAACGGCTGAATAAACCATGACACAACCACATCATGCAGTACTAGAGAGGCGTTAAGGAAGAGATGAGAATGGCATGAGCTGACAGGAAGGAACATCCACCAACACAGTAAGTGATAAACAACTTACAGGAGTAAGATGACCTTACTCTGTTTAAAAAAAATTAAATAAAGTAACACTCTCTAACGACCAAACATCTTTCTATTTAATCATACACATGTGTGCCTGTTTGTATTTGTAGAATAAAGCAGGGTATAGACCAAATGGTTAACACTGGTAACATTAGTGGGTAGGATTAGGAGGGACAGAGACTATGTTTTAAAAATTTTTTTAATTTCAACATATTATGGGGGTACAAATGTTTAGGTGAAGAATATTGCCCTAGCCCCACCTGAGTGAGAGCTTGAAGCATGTCCATCCCCCAGACGGTGCACACCGCACCCATTAGGTGTGTATACACTCATCCCCCTGCTTCGCCTCCCTCCTGCCCAACACCCAATGAATGTTTATACTGTACGTGCACTTAAGTGTTGATCAGCTATACCA
>CAUYRT010108221.1:0-31766 GCA_963574885.1 Lepilemur ruficaudatus
AGGGAGGAGAAAAAATAAAGAAAAGCATGAAATAGGTGTTTCCCTTATCACCAGCTTAGAACTAGCAGAAGGGTACTTATTTCTTTCAAGACAATTGTTTGGTGCCTCAGCCCCTCCAAAAGGTCTTTCTCTGGATCAGAACAAGGAAAGTATTCTTGAAATGTTCTTCCTGTCCCATGATCTCTCACTTCCAGATCACGTGACATTGTTCATTGTTGATTGCCCCTTGATCGTTGAAGAATCTCTGGGCCCCATGGAAATATCCTTACCCTGCTCCAAGAATCTACCAATAGCTTGAAATATCTGCCTTCTCCTGCTTCCATGACTACATCTGTGCCCTGTGTATAGCCTGTCATCCTCAGACCTCACTACCTAGGGCAGAGTGTGCATGAGCAGGACCTGGAAGAAGCCGTCACTTTCTCATGTCACCATCATCACTTGGGGCCACCTGCTCAGCTGACCATCCCTGGTGACCACGGTCTACCTTTGAAGGTCTTACTGCTCCTTTCCTTTCCCCTAAATATCTGTGAAAAGCCTTATGCACCAACTTACCAGTAAGGGGCCACTCACCCTGCTATGGTCTGGGGAAAGGTGTTTTCTCGCAAGTTACTTTTTATCTCTGGCTGACACCTGGTCCTGGAACTCAGTCCCTTATCCTTCTCTCTGCACAGTCACTCCAGGGGTACTGACTTCCAGTCTCTGTTCCTCCAGCAAAACCTTTCTAATTCTCATAGCAGATTTACTTTTTCCTTGGAGCTAAGGGAAGATGCTACAAATCGAAAGAAAACCTGAAGGAACTATATGCTAAGTGACAAATGAGTTGAATAGGTTTTAAGGTCTGCAGGAGTTGAAATATGTAAGAATTACCATGAATGAGGGATGCCCTGAACTCTGAGGCTCAACCTACATCATGAACAACACATAGCATTCAAATAAGTGCGTAACAGTAGGAAATCTATTCTAAAGGTATGGACATTGCAAGCAAAGGCAAGAAAAAAATAAAACAAGAGAAAATTCCAGCAAAAGCCAAAGCAAGAATGCCCCAGGTTCTTTTGGGGAAAGTAAGAAACCTCAATTGCTGAAAGCAGAGTCCATTCTTCATTATTCAGGGACCTTCTTCAATGTCATGTTATCTCTGAAGCCTTTCCTAGGGACCACACATACACGGATCCTGTCATATACAAGCTCTTTGGCTCACCTGGTGATGCTTCCATGCATTTTAATTTGTGAGCATTTTTCTCATCTCTTACCTCATTACAAGTTTTATCAGGTGTTATCACATTTTGGGCTTTGTGGAAACATTAATAACTTGCTGCTTATAATGTATGCATATTGCTTAGCACACAATCAGGGTGGACATATAATTTATCTTCCAAACTAGGACACTTTGAGGAATAAATGGGGATCAACTAATAATTACTGCAGGACAAAAGGCATTAGCCGAAGCTGTCCCAGGCTAACAGGATGTGTATTTACCCTGCTCGTAACAGGTGTCTATCCAGTTAAATGATTGCAACAAGGATCTCACTAGGAAGTCGGTAAAGTGTGCTGTCTGGGGTGGCACTTGTGGTCTTGTGTTACCCCAGTGTTTCTGCCCACGGCTGCTACTCTCCACTGAATGTCCAGCCTTTCCTACTACTTGAAGGAAGATGTGTGCCTTCAGTGGCAAATGTATGCTAAAAACAAGGAATAACTGCATTTTTCTTAACTGTCAGACACTGTGTAAGGCATAAGAAATACACAAGTAAGAAAGCCGGATCTTGTGTCCTCTGAATGCTCACAGTCTAGCAAAAGTCCATCTATTCACTGATGCATTCATTCATACATTAGATTCTTTAACAATTATGTATTGAGAGCCCACCATGCAGCAGGCGGGGTGGTGAGGAGCAACTGTCCCAGTCCTTGCCCTGATGGAGTGCCCAGATTGCAATCCAGGCAGCAGAGTGAGAATAGTCCATTAATAAAGGTATCTGTGAGCTACAGTGTTGGCCCAAATAAGGGAGGAAGCAACTGTGCTCAGATGGGTTAATGGAACTTTGCAGGAGGAAAAGATGGAGAAGTTATCACCAGGCAAAAGAGGAGGCAAAGACAGTTCAGGCAGAGGACATAGTGCAAGAAAAGGCTTGAAGGGAGGAAACAGCAAAGTCAGAGATGAGCGTGGAGGGTAGGCAGGGGTTGGACCACAGTGGAGCTGAGCAGCCCAGCTGAGGACTTTACATTAGGGACATTGGAGCTCTGTATTAGGGGCATGCCATGACCATATGTGCATTTTAGATGGACTGTTGTTCCCAGGGACTTACTGCAATTCCTCCAAGCATGAATTTCCATAACGTCAATGTGAACAGTAGCCCACCTTGGGCTACATGCCTTTCCTTGCCTGTTCTAGGTTCCTGGATGGCAGCACAGGTCCACAAACTCTCCTTGTGCCTGGAGAAACATCATCATTTTCCAAGGTGCCCCCTTCTAGATTCAGAGGGTATTTCTACAAACAAGTGGCCTTTTTTCATCAGCACCCTAACTTACAGAATCTAAAGATTCTAAGAAACTCTCCTAAATAAGTTTTCTAGTAGAGCTGGAGAGGAATCTTCAGGAAACCAAAGGCTTGTTAGGCTGTTGTGATTCCCCAGAATTGTTGATGGCTGAATTGTTATGCAGATTTGAGCTCCCATGACCCAGGACTATGTAGCCTCTTGCAAATAGCATCATTACAAGACCTGGTTTTATTTCTATGCCTGTTTTCCAGTCATCTGGAGGGATGATGTCTGTCTCATTCAGAATGGACGTGGACAAGAGTTACTCTCAACGTCAAATGATCTGCTAGCTGCCACTGGCCAGGTCCCCTTGTCCTGACATTCTCCTAGTGGCCTGGGACTGGCCTCATTCCCTTTTTCTTGGGATGCAACTTGTACTGCACAGTCACCTTATTCAACACAAACCAATTTTTAATCTTACACCTAAAGCTCTGAGCTTTTGAGTATTTATGGATTTCTCTTAATTTGTAAGAACCATGCAAGGAATAAGGATTAGGCAGTTCCCCAGTGCTCCAAAATGACCCAGATGCCTTACACCAACACAAGATAATTCTAGACAAGTTTCTCAGAGACTGAGATTTCAGTTTCCTAATGTTTTCACAAAGAATTAAAACTCAACAGGGATTTCAGTTATCTCCTAGAAATAATCTAGGCATCTCTCTTTACCTCTCTTTCTCCCCATCAGTCAAGACCAGGGATCTTGGCCCACTAATGCACATGGGCAGAATTTCAAATTTCTTTATGTTTTTGTAGCATAATGAATCTGTTTCAAGATTCCATTCTGCTTCTTGTCAAAGACTTAAACTTTGACAATTTGGAGGAAACTGAGTCCATTCAAAGTTTTCTCAGTTCAGTTAAGGAATAACTTCTCCTTCTCTCCTTGGGGTGGGGTCTAAGTTTGGCGTGCTTGTGTAGAGCCAGAACCAGGGTCCCGTGAAAAATGAAAATGTGTGGCCTCTTGTTCAAAATTATGAATTCCAGGACAGCAACAGTAGGACATTAAATCAACCCTAAGGATCCTCTAAGCACAAATGCTCTGTGACTGCAGAGATCACTAGCCCATGAGGTGGCCTTTCATATTATCATGATATTGGCATGGGGGAAAGGCCTCAGCCGTATGTTGGCATCTGCTAAGAAGGCCTCCATCCTTCCAGGACCCAGACCACATCCAAGCTCATTCCAGTCTGAAGGCCACTCCAGGTCTGTGTCGAGGCTAAGCTTCTTTCAGATGCATGGTGGCCCATCAAGCCTTGGCCCTTAGCATGTTGGCATAAGTAGAAGTTTCATAGGGATGACTAGACTTTGTGCTCCACCATCCAGTTAGCCGTCTCTGTTGCTCCTTTACCATGTTCAGCATTTCCCCTGCTCCCCAAGCCCAAACAAGATGGGGGAGCAGTCTCCTCTGTTCTTAGATCCCCAAAACTCTCTGCAGATTCTGTCAACTCAGATCTCCAACTCTCAGCTGTGCACAGCTCAGAAGGAGCAGGGGACAGGGCCCCTTTGCAGAGATCCACATCAGTAATGCCATCTGGCTCTCTCCATCCCCCCTAGTTTTTTTTGAATCTTTCAAATTCTCTTTTTAAGACTCGCAATAGAACATGTTGGCAGATATATCGCACTGTCCTTGTGGTGAGAATCTTAGTTTTAAAAGCCTATAATTTACTTATTTTGTTGTCTAAGTTCTCCTGTGGCTCCCATTCCCTAGGGGAATGGATTCATTCATGTGTTCATTTATTTATCCAAAAATAAATCAATTACAAGCTACTAGATGCTAAGCACTGATTTTTTTAGTGCTGGGAATACTGCAGGAGACAGGACAGACAACGTCCTCGTTAGACTTCTTTTCTAGATCAGGGAACGGTGGCCTGCAGACTAACCCCAGCCCACCGCCTGCTTTTGTAAATGCACTTTCCGAGGCTCACAGCCACACCCATTCATTTCCATGTCGTTAATCCGGGCTACCGCAGCAGAGCTGAGTAGTTGCGACAGAGACTACGTGGCCTGCAAAGACTAAAATAGTCAAATAGGATTTGGCTTTCAGAGCAAATTTTCAAACTGTTGTTCTGGTAAACGGGTGAGATATGTAATAAACAGAGTAAAAAATACATGCTACGTAAGATTAAGGAGTCATAAACTCTATAAAAATAAAGCGAGTTTGGAGGGTTGTTAAATACGCAGTCGCTGAGGAAAGCCATTTCAGATAGGCTGGTGGGAAGAGTGTGCCCCAAGGAGGTGGCGTCAGAGCCCCAGCTGCAGGGTGGGAGGAGGATGCCATAGAGATGTATGGGGGAACAGAGAGTGCAAATGCCTGGAGGGAAAGTGAGCTTATTCTACTTGGAAATCCCACTTAGCCAAGTCTGGCTGGATGGAGGAGGGCCAAGGAGTGAGAGGAAATATACGTTGTGTCATATATCAGCATTTTATTGCATCATATGTCTTTCCTGTTTCTGGCCCTGATTATAGCAGACTTCAAAGGATAGGAAGAGCCAGGAAAATAATTCTCAATGATTCGTGAACGATCATGGCTCCCTTTTCCACGGCTTCCGTTTATAGATCGGGTCTTCTTATGCTCTTATCTGTATATAAACTATAAAGGTTGGAAAATACCAAAAAGAAACACTACAGGGACAACATTGCCATCAAGGCCGTGACAGACTGACCCATAAACGGAGGACATAGCACCCCAGCTCCTCGCTCCACTGTGAACATGGCGTAAAACATAAGACAATTTCTAGAGTATGGCAATGGAAAGAGGGTGGGTTTGGGTGTCAGACAGCAGCTTTCTTGGCTGACAGGCAATTTACCTTCTCTGAGTCACAATTTTCTAATCTAGAAAATGAGGTTAATAATGCCAGCCTTGAGGATTTTTATGACGATTAAATGGTATGATGCGTGTGAAAGTGACTTGAGTTTCTGGGTGCTAACTGGGAATGATTTTCCCAGTCTCGCCCCCCTCCCCTTCCTCCTTCGCGGCACAGCTTGTGTTGATTCATGACCTGACTCTGGCTCCTTCTGACCCTTTATCAGTCTGTCTAGCCTCCCCAGAGGCAGTGCTGCGGCCCTGGCTGTGCAGGGGTGGTGTTGACATGAGAGATGGCAGCGTCCCCTCACGCCTCTTGCCATGCCCTGGAGTCTGCAGCGGATTAGCCTCTGAGCACAAACGCTTCACTTCTCCCTCCAGAGGCTCGTCTGCCTGAGCCTGCCTTGCCTGCTTTTAGACCATGCTAAAATCCCTGGCCGAATTAGTTAAATTTGGGGAAAAAAACAGACTTTTGAGTGAAGTTGAGGAACTATTTCAGATTATCTAGCCCTTGGTGGATCCCAGACCAACAGCATCAGTATCACCTAGGAGCTTGTTACAAATGCAGAATTTTAGGCCACATCCCAGGCCCACAAAATCAGAATCTTCATTTAGCAAGATCATCACATGGTCTAAATGCACATTAAAGTTTGAGGACCACTGGGATAGACTAGGGGTTCCTAATCCAGCTTTTATACCAAGGTGTCTTGATGCCATCCCCAGAGTGTTTCACTGGGCCTGGTATTTTTGGAAGTTTCGTGGATAATTCTCGTGCACAGTCAGGGTTGAGAACCAGGCTTTGCATCAGCCTTCTCATGCAGCTCAGCCGTGTTGAGGGTCTGGTCCAAGTCACACAGCGGAAGCCTAACAGAGTTGAGATCAGAGCTGTAACCTCCAAATGCCCACTCTTACATTCACCTCTCTGAATCCACTGCCTCTCCCTGAGCAGGAGGATGAGAATGTATGTTCATTTTTAGAACTATCTGTAAATTGATCATGGCAGGCAGTTCCAGAATTCACACTTCCGATCTATTGAATCTATCCAAATCAAACTTTCAAAAAAGCCGTCCTGCAAAATTTTCACTCAAGTTTGTGAGAGCAGAGGATTTCATAAAATATCTTCACCATATATTTCCTTCTGGATAAACTTTGATGGCCAGTTCTTCCTCCTAGAATATTGTGTATATTAAACTGACATCCTCCTTTCTTCTTCTAATAATCACCTTCCTCTGCTTGTTTAGCTTTTAGATCTAATACATCTTCTAAACCTTGAACCAAAAGCATAATTTCTTTATAACCATTTCTATGATTCCCCTAAAAATTGACCTTTTTTTTTTTTAAATTAGACAGAGTCTCGCTCTGTCACCCAGGCTAGAGTGCAGTGGTATCATCATAGTTGACTACAACTTCCAACTCCTGGGCTCAAGGGATCCTCCTGCCTCAGCCTCCTGAGGAGCTGGGACTACAGGCACATGCTACCACACCTGGTTAGTGTTTCTATTTGTAGTAGAGATGGGGTCTCACTCTTGCTCAGCCAGGTCTTGAACTCCTGACCTCAAGGGATCTTCCTGCCTCAGTCTCCCAGAGTGCTAGTATTATAGGCACAAGCCACCGTGCCAGGCCAAAACTGGACTTTTCTTTCGTGCAAACATACCTGCTGGACCATGTGAACCTCTCTGAAGGAGAGTGGCAGGGACAGTGCCCTGCAAGCAGACACTCATCTCCACGTTCTGCAGCCTCCTGCAGGCAGACTGGAGCTGTGTGACTAGCTCACGCTAGTGGACTCTGAGCAGAAGTTTTCTGTGTCACTTCTTGGCTAAGACATTTAAGAGGCAGCATGTTAGCTTCATTTCTCTCTTCTTAGTGGAAAACTTGGAAGCTATGTGTTTATACGGTAGTGTCACAAAGTTGAGAACCTGAAACCCTGTGTCACCAGATGGGAGAGAGTCTCCACCCAGCCACATTGCACATAGTGTGAGTGAGAAATAAATGTGTTGTGCTAAGCCACTAAGACTTGGGGAGAGGAGTTGTATGCAGCAGTAGCTGATTTGCATGAGAAGTGTATGACATTAGTGCCTCTCAGACTTCAAGGTGCATATGAATCATCTAGGGATCTTGTTAAAATATTAAAATTCAGCCGGTCTGCGGAGGGACATGAGATTCTGCATTCCTTATAAACTCCTACTATCTCAATGCTACTGGTCCTCAGACAACAAAGTGAGTAGTAAAACACTAAAGCATTCTTCATTGCTCCGTATTTGCACGTATATTTTCTCTTTCTAACCTCATTTCTAGACCCTCTGCCTGGAATGTCTTTCGTCAGATTTCTCTGGGGGACAATCTCACCTCTTTAGAGCTTTAGTCAAATGTGAGATTTTCAGTGATGCTTCCCCATCTTCCTCTCCTATTTTATTTTTCTCCATGATGTTGATCATGAGCTAACATACTATGTATTATATTTTACTATTTTGTGTCTTGTGTATCCTCACCATCACCCCAACACACACAAATACACACACACGAACAGGGATTTGTCACTTTTTAATTCAGAGATGTAACCCCCGACACCTGGAACGGTGTCTGGCACACACCGGATGCCCGATATGTATCACTGAATCCACGAGGACATGGGTAACTGTCCTCCCAGGGTCTGCATGAAGGAAGTCCATGGTTACAATGCTCACTGTGACCCGTGTGACTGCAGTAGGTCCCGCCATGGCCACCACAGCTGTACGGTCACAAAGCCTGGGCGTCCTGGCAGCAGGAGTGCAGCGACTGAGAAATGGTCCCCGCCACACAGCACAGGCTGAATGGAGGGGAGTGACGAGGGGCGAGTCAGCCATGGCAATTAAATGCAGATTTCTGTGGGTTATTATGCAACAATATTGTACTCATATCTAAATGGAGTGGCCATGTGACTCGCCAGGCAAGGCCTAAATAATTATGTCTTTATGCTGTAATTATACACTACCACCAAATTACAGAAATTAGGGGTGGAAAACAATAATGCTGCTAATGAAACCTTATTTCCAATGTGAGGTCTTCTCTCCACACAGGTCAGAGTGCCTTAGACTGTTCGGAAACAGTCCTCTCCCAGAGGGAAAGAGGCTGGGGGGAAAGTTCAATCCCCAGTTAGTAGAAGGGAAAACCAGGCTACAGGGTTAACATAGCTCCTTTCAGATCACATTATGTTATGGATTAAGCAAAGTCGGGAATAACACTCCAGGCAATTATTCCCTCCACCTTGCCACTCCTCCCGGGAAAATGCAGTTTCCTAACCCTCAAAGTCTTCTGGGAAGAAAGATCCAGGCTTTGAAAACCACTACAAGGTATCCATTTAATTACTCCTTTATAGAATAAGCAATCCATTGAGAAAGCTCTTCGCTTACTGATGTGATCATTTCATCAGCCCTGGAGAGATTTAAATCACCAAACACAATCCACGAGCAGAAGTTTGGGCCATGCCAGCCTCTCCTCTATACCTAACTGTGGCCACACAACCCTTCCCAGTAATTTCCATCTGGTCTACTTAAGTGGAAAATCTGGAGATGCTTTTTTCAAACAAGAGATGAAACTAACAATTATTGGACAGATATAAACTTTGTGCTAAATGCCTCTAAGTATATCTTTTGTTTAGCATTGCTCAGACAGTATTGTCCTTGTTTTTGCAAAGAAGAGAAGTTGAGACTTAGATTCAGAAAATTGTCCAGTATCACACGGACAGTAGCAGCACAGGGAGGATTCAAATCAAGTTCTTTTTGTTCTAGAACTCCACCGTTGTCTTCCATTCTTGGCTACAAGTAGAAATGATTCCTGAGTAAACCACTGTCTTAGGTAAAGCTAGCTCTCACTCTTAAAACCACATAAATACCAGGATAATTTTTGAATAATATTGTTATTGTCATGATCTTCACATACTGATTTTTAAACAGCTCAGTGAAATATAATTCCCATATGTCACACGGTTCATCTATTTAAAGCGTACACATCCATGGTCTGTAGTATATTCACAGAGTTGTGCCATCATGATGACAGTTTAAGCTCAGGATATTTTCATCACTGAGAAGAAATCCCTAGCCTGTTACCATTCACTCCCCATTCCCCCAGAGCCCCCAGCCCTAGGCAACCACTAATCTACTATATGTCTGTATTAGATTTGCCTATTGTGACTATTTCATATAAATGGAAACATATAATATATGGTCTTTTGTGACTAGCTTCTTTGACTTAGCATAATGTTCTTAAGTTTATCCACCCTGTAGCATGTGTCAGAACTTCATTACTTTTTATTATCAAATAATATTTCATTGTGTGCATATAACACATTTTGTTTACCCACCCATCAGTAAAACAGACATTTGGGTTATTACCACTTTGGACATTGTGAATAATGCCTCCATGAACATTCATAAATGTTTATGCATGGAACTATGTTTTCATTTTTCTTGACTATCTTGGGCTGGAATTATTGGGTCATATAGCAATTCCATGTTTCACTTTTTGAGAAACTGACAAACTTTTTTCCAAAGAGGCGGCACCATTTTGCATTCCCACCAGCAATGTATGAAGGTTTCAATTTCTCCACATCCTCACCAACACTTGTTTTTGTGGGTTTTTTTGTTATAGGATGTGAAATAGGATCTCATTGTGATTTTGATTTGCATTTTTCTAGTGAGTAATGATGCTAAGAAATTTTGGTGTTCTTACTGGCCATTTGTCTATCTTCTTTAAGAAATGCCTATTCAGATTCTCTTCTTAATTTCATCAGATTATCTTTTTATCATTGAGTCATAAGATGATATACATATGTGTTATATGTATGTATATATGTTTTACATATGTATATATATTCTGGATCCAAATTCTCTCATCAGATATGTGGCTTGCAAGTATTTTATTCCATTCTATGGATTTTCTTTTCACTTTTGATAGTGTCCTTTGGCACACAAAATTTTTAATTTTGATGAAGTCTAGTTTTTCCATTTTTTCTTTTGTTGCTTGTCTTTTTGCTGTTATATTAAAAAACCATTGGCTAACCGAAAGTCACCAAGATTTATTGTGTTTCCTTCTGAGTTATTTAGCTTTAGCTTTTATATTTATTATTTTTGATCCATTTGGAGTTAATGTTTGTATGTCATGTGAGGTAGGGGTCTTAGTTCATTCCTTTGGCGTACAGATATCTAGTTGTCTCAACACCATTTGTTGAAAAGACTGCTCTTTCCCCATTGAATTGTCTTGGCAACCTCGTAAAAAATCACTGGCCACAGATTCAGGAGTGTATTTCTAGACTATCAATTCTACTTCATTGGTCTATATGTCTATCTTTATGCAACTCTCACACAGTTTCTATTGCTGTAAGAAGTTTTGAAATCAGGAAGTGTACGTTCGCCAAATTTGTTCTTTTTAAATATTATTTTAGCTCCTCTGGGTCCCATGCAATTCCATATGAATTCTAGAATCAGCTTGTCAATTTCTAAAAAAAAAAAAAAATTCCAGTTGGTATTTTGATAGGGATTATGTTGAATTTTAGATCAATCTGGGGAATAGTGCCATCTTAACAATATTTAATTTTCTCATCCATGAGCATAGGATGTCTCTCCATTTATTTACATCTTTAATTTATTTTCACAATGTTTTATAGCTGTAAAAGTCTTGCTCTTTTTTGTTCAATTTATTCCCTAAGCTTTTTATCCCTTTTAATGTTATTGTAAATTGAATTGTTTTCTTAATTTCATTTTGGGGTTTTTCATTGCTAGTATATAGAAATATAATTGATATCTTTTGTGTTTATATTGATCTTGATCCCACAACCCTGCTGAATTTATTTATTAGATCTCACATTTTCATATTGATCTTTCTTTAAAAAATACCTTAACATTCTTCATCTCATTGACGCTGAAGCTGTAAAGCATGCATCAACTACCCAATACTCTTATATTTCAATCAAAAAACATCTGAGACCTAAAGAAGGGACACAACTGGTCCAAAGACACACAGTGACAGAGCAGAAATTTTAAAGTCTATGCCAGAGGCAGTCATTGAAGCCATGGGAACCGATGAGCCTGTTCAGAGAAAATAGTCTAAAGACAAAACCTGGGAGCAAACAGAGAAAGAAGAGATCCCCAAGCAATAGAGACAGATACGTTACCATCAGAGAAGCAGGAGAAGAACCAGCAAAGAGCAATGTCTGCAGAGGAATGGGTGAGGGGAAGGAGAGTAAGACTTGGGACCAAAGGAGCTCAGCTTGTGGGGTTACCCTGAGCACCTTGTCACGTGTTTTCCCAGCATCCATTGCTTCACAAACAAATACAATTTATCCTATTTGCCCTGAAAGGAGATCATGAGACATACCTGAGATCACGTACGTGAGAGCACAGTGTGAGAAGCAAAGGGCTCAACAAGTTCAAATCATTATTACTTGGATGACTGTCATATGTTTAACCAACAATGTGTCACTTCTAGAATAGCCATTGCATGTGACTGTCACAACTGTGGCACACGGAGGTCCCCAGGAAAGCAGGTTTAGACAGTGGTGGGCAACAGCCCGAAGGGGCTTGATGAGCAAGTGGGCAGTGCTGACCGCAGAGCCCGGACTCGCTGCTCTCGCAGGATGTCCGAGGGTGAAGGAAGAGAGGGACCCAACAGAAGGACAGGGAGTTTCCCTTGTTGAGAGAGGTTGGCTCTGCTTCTTTTGCTACTGGGATGGCGAGACAGGAGCAGGTTTGGAAGCAAAATCAAAGGAGGTAGGAAAGAAAGGGAGCGATGGCTGAAAGAGAAAAAGGAACAGGAGCTCATGAGGAAGGTTAACTTTAGGCAAGGAGAAGGGGCTCTTTTCTCTGCGAAGTCAGTCTGGGTAAAGAGGAAAGATGAACAGATGGAGAAATGCTGATATGAATAAAAAACAAACATATTTATCAAATCGTGCCAGGCACACTGTTAAGATACTTCATATTCATTAACGTACCACAAAACATGTTCGGCACCTAGCGCAGAGACGGGAGGCGGGAGAGGAAACAGAGCCTTGGAGGAAGGACGAGGGTCCAGGAACCCGGTCTTTAAATAAAGCTGCTCCCCCTGCACTGCCTGGCCTCAGCTAAAGGAAACCTTCCCAGACCAGCACCGCTGCTGCCAGCACCCTGGACCCGCTCGACTAGGTCCTGCCCTAAGCTGCCCTGGGTCACTGCTCACTTACTCCCGTGCCTGGCCAGGTGTTGCCTTTTGCCTTGTCTCTTATCTCCAGCTCAAGCTCCTCCCTTGAGCTTGAACTTGGCTTCTGTGCTTTACACCTTTGGAGCACTCCAAGATGTGGCTTTTACCCACCCGCCTGGCCCTTCTTTCTCCCCGCTGTTCTGGAAAGCCATCCCGTTCGAGACCTTATTTCAGCAGCATCACCCACTTTCTGGCCCAGTGATGGGAGTTTTAGCATCAGAAAAGCGATCACAGAAAAACGTAAGGATAACTGAGCGCCCGGCTGGAGTTGGGATTGAATGCTTACCCGCAAAATAAATATCCTTCTCAGCTACTTTGTATCGTTTGACCTATATTTTCCCATTTCCCTTTCTCTCACCCCACTGCTGGCAACCACTGTTTACTTCTCTATCTGTATATATTTGACTTTTTTTTTAGATTCATGATGGATATGTTAATTTGTTTCGCTATAGTAACCATTTTACTTTCCATATGTATCTCATAACATCATGTCATTTACCTTAAATATATACAATACGATTCATTTTAAAAACATACGTATCCTTAAAACATGGGTTACAAACTCAAACAGGAGGCAACTTGAATGCTGGTCGTGGAGATGGTGAAAGACCAGCTCTTGGCCCTGCCTGCCCCATGGGGACAGCCCCTGCTCCTCTCCAGCTAATTATTGCCATGGGGAAATATGAGGGAATCCCCCCGCCATGAGAGAAGATCTTCCAATTTTCCATGAGATGCAGAAATTTCAGATTTTTTAATATGCATTCTCCCGGTCTTTAAATGTAAGCAGCTATTTTGAAAAATCTTAAACACAGTACAAACCAAATAAATTATGTCTGCAGATTATACTTGGCTTTTCAGCTATCAGTTTGCCCCAATTCTCATGCTAACATTATCCGGAAGGACCTGGCTTTAAGGAGAAAATGCTTCTTGATGCCTTCCTTGTAGGCATCTGCCACGAGTTGGCCTTCGCCCGGAAGCAGGAACGGCAAAGCACAGCCTGCGGGTCAGACCAGGTCATGGACCAAACCCAGCCAGTGGCCTTATGCTATATATAAAGTTTTATTGGAGCACAACCACGCTCGTTTATTTCCCTATTGCCTGTGGCTACTTTCCCACTACAACAGCAGAGTTCAATAGTTGCCACAGAGACTATAAGACACACAAAGCCTAAAATATTTGCTCCCCAGCTCTTTACAGAAGAAGTTCTCTAACCCTTGCTCCAAGGCAGAGAAAGTTCATAACGGGCGGCAGAGTTACACCTTGTTAAGCCCAGAGGAAGCTGCCTAGGGCTGCATGATGTGGTGGTCCTGGTTATCACCGATGCCTGGCTCCTCATTGCCCGGAGCTTTTCCCTTAACCTCTCTAAACTCCCATGTGAGAATCTGGGCGACTGGAAAGGAATTCCAAACTCCAGGGTCATTCTGATGACTAAGTTGGATGTGTATACAGAAGTACTCAAACACGGTTCCTGGCACACTGTAGGTGCTCGGTTAACATCAGTCCCATTTAAAAACACTTTGAACATCACAAAATTTAGGATTAGATCAAGAATCCTGATACTACTGATAAAAATTAATCAGAGTGAGGCACCCTTCAGCCTGTGACACTGTTGGTTGTGAATCTTGGCTGGCCAGCCACACTCCTCAGCCTGCTCTTCACCCAGCCCGTCCTGGCATTCTCACCAAGAGTCTGGAGTCTATTTTAAAACTCTCTCTCTCTCTCTCCAGGATCGTGAAAATTAGCCAAATCTGTAATTTTGAAAATGAGCCTTTGGTCATCCGTCATTCTCCCTGTCACAGCCAAGGGATGTGCCACACGCTCCCTGAAACTTAATTGGCCAAGATGCTGGGGAAGATATGTTTCCCATCTGGGCCAGCTCAGAATCTGGGCCGTACGAGGTGGTGAGATAACCACAGATGGGTGATAAATCCAGTATTGAATGAATGAAGGCCAGCCAAGCTCAGTCCAGCTGCTCAGGACTCCATACTCAGCCTCAGCAACATGACAGGGCCCTGCCTCCTCTGTGGCTGAGGCCCCTGCTGGCCTTGCATGGAGTGCAGCCAGTAACGTAACAGGAACAAGCTATCTTCAGCCCTAGGCCTGGTGTAAGTCCACAACTGCAACGTTCTCTGAGAAATTATTTCTATCTGAAAGGGACTCGGAACCAGAGAACACTCTGCAAAAGAAGCAGCTCAGATGCCATCTCTTCCATAAAAATCTCCCCTGTACCCTCTGGGTATAAATTACCCCTCCCATCCTGGTGTGAGTCTGCCCAGCACTTTGTGCCTTCCTTGGGGCTCTCCTGAAGGTTGTTCCTTTTCAGTTAATACTTGAGCATCTGTGTGTGTGACATCTCCTGGCAATTAATGAGCTACTTCATGACAAGGACTAGATCTTGGCCATCGTCTTGTAGCCAGGTGTGACAATGAAGCCCAGCTGCAGAATGAGAATGAGCTTTGGAATCCACAGCCTGGGATTTGAATCCTGCCTCCACCACCTACTACATTTTGGGAGGTTATTTACCTCTCTGAGCCTGTTCCCTCATCAGCAAAATGAGAATATGAATTTCCGATTCCCTGTGTAGTTTAATTAAAACCCATGCCAGACATAAAGTGTATATTTAATAATTGCCGTTTTGCCTCACCCTTTGCCTTCCCTGATGCTTCCTACTTGGTGTGTATTCTCTAAGTGTTCTTTCCGTTCCAGTGGAATTGCCTGTCCTTGAGTCCGGCACTGAGCTCCCTGACATCCAGGGCAGTGCCCTCCAAGCTCTCCTGAAGACCTCCCCTCCCCTGAATGAAGGTCTCGGGTCCCTTTGACATGGTCTAGACAATAAGCTTGTCAGAGGTTCGGTGAATGAGTACTGGTAGGACTGTAGGATGTCCAGCAGGAGGAAATATTTATTTTAAAACACTTGCTGTACAGAACTCAGATGAAAATTTTTACTTTTGGAGCAAAACAAAAGAGCGACATTGAGGACAGGACTTGTGCTTTTACATTCCTCCTGTCTCCCGAATATTCCCTGGTCACCTTTGCTGACTGACATACAAACTCTCCAGCCTAGCATTCAAGGCCGTCCTCAGTAGGGACTCTACATGACTTTCCACCTTTGTCTCTACCGTTACCTCACACTAAAGCCATACTCGTCCACTGCAAATGCTCCACTGGCTTAAGGTAGGAGCATTTCTATAGGCCAAAAAAAAAAAAATAATAAGAGATATACAGATATATAAGGATAGCAGGGTGAACAAGACATGGGTGCTGGGCATTTGCACTCTCACTTCTTTTCTTCTTCCTCTCAAGCATAACCATCTGCTAGACTCAGAAAGATCACTGATCTGCCTGGGAGGAGAAAAAACTAGAAGGACCTGAATATTCTTATATTCAGCAGACAGATTGTGAGGACCTACTCTGGACCAAGTGCTACATCCACACCAGGGCTTCAGTGAGAGAGAATGGCCTTGCCTTGGACTTGGCCCCTGTTCCTCACAGCAGCCACTATAGCAGAGGAGACCAACACAGAAGCATCCCAAGTAGATGAGTGGATGAAACACTGTGGGTGCTGCTCTGTAGAGCCAGAAATGGAACTGCCTAGTCTGGGTTCCACGACCTTCCAGCTAGAAGAGGTCTAGGGAGCAGTTTGTCCAACTGCCTAACGAAGGGCCTCTACTGTTGCTGCCAGGCAGCTGAGAATGCCCTACCCTATTCACCTTGTCAGCATCTCCCCATGTAATGGGTGGCCAGCATCCATAAACTGTGTCCTTCACTGACTATATGCTGGGGCTGTGTACAACTTCTAGGTCAGCGGTCCATGGACCATAAGCTTCAGAATCACCTGGGACCTGTTAAAAATGCAAATGCTAAGGCTGACTGCAGACCTACTGAATCAGAAATTCTGGTCCTTCCAGTGGGGCCCAGCAATCTGGGCTGTAACAAGCTCTCCAGGTGACCCTAATGCACGCTCGAGGTTGAGAAGGAGAGTTCTATTACGGAGAGATGGTAGGCGCTCACAGGGGCACAAGTGTCCAGAGATGAAGTTGATGGCTTTCTCTGCCGTAACTTCTTTCATGGTGACTCTCAAGAAAGGTCACAGAGGCCCTGACATCTTTCAACTCTCCATGTAGATTCCATAACACCATCTCCTCATCAGTGAACTGTGACATTTGATTAGGCATGTCTTGGATTTCCCCAAATGTGTTTGACAGCTCTCAGTGTGTGTGTGTGTGTGTGTGTGTGCGCGCACACATGCGCACCTGTGTGTGGATGGATTCAGGCAGGGCAAGGGGGTATGGAGGTTGGTAAAGGTGAAGGAAAGGGATTCTTCTCCCCACAGGGAAACTTCCAGCAAGTTCTCAGACATGTTACAGGCTGAAGTGCTGGAGGACAACAGCATGGAGCCATCCTTAAGTAAGAATTGCCAAACGTGTGACATCCGGCCATCTGTGAGTCTGTTTATGTGTCTAGAGCCCTCATTATCCTCCTGTGCACAGGAAGGGATGGGGATTAGCTTGCTCTGAGAACAAGCCTGGGATCAGTTTATTGCCATACAGGAGTCATTTTCAAAAGTGATCCCTGCCAGCCCCCTCACCATTACTGCAGTCTAGCCTGGCCACCATGCCATGACTTCTGCCCAGCGAATATTTATAGAATCGTATCGCACATAGAGGCAAAATGTTGGGGTGATCACATCCCCCCTGGGAAGTGCAGTGGGAATGGCATCCAACAAGGCTTAACTGAGAAAGCCTGGCCTGGGATCCTGTGTGCCAGGTTCCATTTGTGCAGAACACGGCAACCTGACTTTCCTTGGAGGGAGCAGGGAGACTAGGCAGGTGTAAATGAGGCTGTAATGAAACAGCTTCCTCCCTACCTTTTAGCAGCTTACAGGGAGAGAAACAGGAAATGCTTGAATCACAGGCTGAGTGAGCAGTCTGCTCTGCTCTGCTCAGGACCCACTTGCTGACAAGAGGCAAATGGAATACAAAACACTCTGTGCCCATGTGTCTGCGAGCCTCTGGAAGCATCGTCACTGCTTGGGTGGCAGCGCTAAAGCCCTGGTGCAGACAGGGGCTAATGATAGCAGCAGTAACAATGATGATGATGACAACGGCATCTGACACTGAATGCCTGTATGTGACACTGAGTGCCCACACAAAGTATTGTGTGCTAAAGGCTTCAAAAGCACTAGTTCATTTAATCTTTATAGCCCCTGCCCCCGACACAAGGGGTAGTTATTACTCTTATTTCTGTTTTGCAGGCAAGCAAACTAAGGATCACAGAACTTGAGTAACTTGTGTTGGAGCCAGATTTGAACTTACCCAGTGCGCAGCCACTCGATAAATACCTATTGAATAAGTGAGTGAAAGAATGAATCAGCTATCTCTGATGACTGGAATCTGTTCCAACCCTGGCACTGATTTGTGCTGTGGCCTTAGACAAATCATCTGCTGCCTTTTATTTTTCCATCCATAGTAATTCTCACCTCATCCACCCTGAAAGGCTAAGAGTCGAGAAGGCATTGAGCAGCCGATCCTATTACATGGCTGTCGGTGATGGTTAATTTTATGTGTCAACCTGGGATATACAGACAGCTGGTAAAACCTTCCTGGGTGTGCGTGTGAGGGTGTTTCTAGAAGAGATTAGTTCTTGAATCTGCAGACGGAGTGAAGAAGATCCACCACCATCACAATGCCTGGACATCATCCAATGCGTCGAGGACCGCTGGAGAACAAGAAGGCAGAGGAAGGGCAAATTCGCTCTCTCGCATGGGGCTGGGACATCCATCTTCTCCTGCCCAGGGATATCCGTGCTTCAGATCCTAGACTTGCACCAGCACCCCAACCTCTACTCCTCCTGGTCTCAGGCCTTTGGTCTCAGACTAGATTATACTACGAGCTTTCTTGGTTCTCCAGTTTGCAGATGGCACGTCACGGGACTTCTTGGCCTCGGCAATCATATGAGCAACTCCCATGACAAATACCTTTATATATCTGTACCTATCCTCTGGTTCTGCTTCTCTGGAGAACTCTGATTAAAACACTGCCCTCCATAGCCCATGCTTTCCCAAATCTGCTTTAACCCTTCGTCTTACTGGGCTGGACCACCACTAAATATCGTCTAAGACTCAGCTCAGCCTTTGCCTTTGGTGAGAAGCACTCTCAGCCTTCACTCTAACCGCAGTGCTCCTGGCCTGGCCTGTCTCCTCGGCCCCATCTCTTGGTACTGTCATTTCTGGGTTCCTCGCTGGCTCCCTCACTAGTCTCTTTGGTGGCAGAGACTGTGATATGCATTTTTGTATCCACAGAGCCTAGTCTTGTTCTTAGTACAGGTAAGTTCTCTCTCTTGTTTGCTGAATTAATATATGTACATATGCCAGGAAAATTCCCTGGCCTGGACAACATAAAGGCCTGATTTAGGGAACAGAGTGCAAGGTGACTTACAGAAACTCTCAGTGAAGTCTGCTGGCAGCTTCAGACTTACCATTGACTGATGTTCAGTGGAGTGGAAAGAAAATAAAGTTGAGCCTAAGGAAAAAAAGCCTCTGCTTGCTGGTGGGCTGTATATCCATTACTTTCACCTGATTCTTCCTTTAGGTCAGGGCTTCTCAACTTCAGCACTACTTATATTTTGATCCAGATAATTCATTCCTTTAGGATCTGTCCAGTGCATTATAGGATGGTTGTCAGTATCCCTGACCTGTATCCACTAGATTCCAGTAGCATCCCCTTCCCCTAGCCTGACAACAAAAATGTCTGCAGACTCAGTCAAATGTCCCCTGGGGGACAAAATCCCCTCCAGTTGATAAGGATGCTTTAGGCATTGTTACTGAGTTTGCACCATATTTGGGTCTTTCCATCTTTGACTTAGATCTGAGCTTTGGCAGCAGGCAGACAGGATTGAGAGGTGATATGCAAGCCATTATACAACACCCCAAAATCTAGACTGACCTGAAAGATCAGGCAAATGTTAGGAACCCTGATCCCTCAATTAGTAATGGCTTAACTGAGGGACAACAAATTTGAGATTTAACATAACAAGAGGCCCCACTGGAAGTGATCCCAGGCCGAAGGACCAAACATAGACCAAGGATCAAGGATTGGACCAAGCAATCTTAGAGAAGGTGATTTCAGTCAACAGAGCTGCTCAGCCTTAGGGATCAGGCTCCAGGGGGGATTGAATGGGATTTGAAGGCAGAAATCACGCCCCAGAAGAGGCAGGGGCCCCAGGCAAGGACTGAGCCAGGGAAGAGAAGGGGGTCCACTGCTGTTAGGAAAATGGGTTGCAGGGCCCCCGGGACTGGCTGTCAACGTAATGACCACTGACTCCTATTCCTTAGCCCAAGAAACAGAGCTCAGTCCCCAGAGTGAGTAAGTGGCCTCAGTTGGAAAAGCTATTGGGCTTTTTCCAATGAATCCCCCCTCCATGAGACGTCATCCCTTCCTTCAATAACTCATTCTCGAAATCAGAGTGCTGACTTTCCCAGAAACTAAGGATGGTTTATTTTTGTCATTCTTATTTGCAACCACGTAACACAGATCACTCAATGACTATCCCACCCTGGAAACAAGAGTTTGTTTCATAACACAGTCTGGGGCCTGTCCAACAGCGCTCCGCCGAGGCCCGTGAAGCTCTTTCCAGTGCTAACTTCGGTAACACGTCTGCACCGCAGGGCTCAGTTTACAAGAGGAACCACCAAGGCGGTGTCTACCCTGACACCAAGCACAGGGATGAAAACCAGAAGGAAAAAAGAGCAGTGTAGGGATCCAGAAGTTCTGCTTGCAGATTTGAAGCCTTCAGATGTTTGGAACTTTCTACTTGGATTGGCCAAAATGATTGCTGATTTCATGCAGATGTGGGTAACAGGTAGCGTCCGGGTGAGTTACCAAATAGGGACACACACACACACACACACACACACCTCAGAGTGAAGGTGAGTATTTCCAGAGACACTTGATTTACCAGACAGAAACAATGTCTTAATCTGCTACACAATAACCACCTCCAAACAGACAGTGGAGATGACTTTAAGTGTTACTGGAACTCAAAAATCACCCAAAGAAAGAAAGCATTTCTTGACCTCCTTAGTTTCTGACACTCTGCTCTGCAAAGTAGAGAAAGATGGAGTTCGAAGGCTCACTTTCAGCAAAACAACAGGAAACAAAAAACCCTACAAAATTGAAAACAAGGTTACGGTGGAGGCTGGGGCCAAGAGTACCATCTGATATTTGTGGCGCGTTTGGACTTTAGCTCCCTCGAATCGGCCCTGACCACAGGACGCTAATGCAGCCACAGAGGGGAGGGGTCTGCAAACAGATTGCGGGAGAAACATACAAGAGGACAGAACGTTTATTTTTTTGAATGCTCTCTTTTTTGTCCCTCAACTCTTCAGAAAAAAAAAAAAAGTTTAAAAGGCAGAATCAGGCTTCCTCTGCCTTCAAAGGGAAATGAGTGAGAGAATTAGCTCTCTGAGAGACCTCGGCTCAGGTGATACAGAAGGAAGGAAGGAAGGAAGCTGGGGTGACGGGCGAGACGAAAACAGCTGAGACAGGGAACTCGTTTTCTAAATTTGTCTTTAACGAGAGGAAATAAAGAAAAGAAATCGGAGCAATTAGGAAGTAATGAAATCCTTACCCAAATTACTATCGTCAAAAGCTAGATAAGAAAAAGCCTCGGAGATGGGAATGTACACAAGTCGGTAGATCTTGATGACATGGCTCCTAGAGTGTTAAGGAAATTGGCTAACGTACTGCAACACTTACGGTGATCTGAGTTACAAATTATTAAAAAACGGTGGAGAACTGGGAAGCTAGTTGGAGGCAGGGGCAGAGGGGTGACAGAAGAAAGTGGCAAACACCCACTGAAATGTTAAAGAGGCCATTGCTGGAATCACTTGCCAGAGTTTCTGACAGATATATTTCAGTTTTATGTCATCATTTTGGACAAAGAATTCAGCCTAAAGTGATAGCAAAATGAGATGCAAATATGTTATAACGGAAATTTTAACAATTAATCGCAGGAGATTCCATCTTTTTTCCAAGTACATGCCTTTGGAACTTTTAAAATAGGCCAGTGAGACTTTTGTTTGGAACTTTATAGGTAATTGCTGTAAGTTTACAAAACTGATGTGACCTCCGAAGATTTGCAGAAGACAAATGCACCAGTGGAAATGAAATGACAAAATACGATCTTGGAGGGCACAACTTCTCAGAAAGCACTTCTGGCATAGTGAGCTCAGAATCAGGCCACCTCACTTCCTAAAGGATACAAGTTTTATCACAGTCACAACTCAAATAAGACAAGTGGAAGGTAGTTTGGTCAATATCCAGAGACAGTAAAGCACTTAAAAGAGGTGCTCAGGTTTCACGGGAATCCAAAAAGCATCGCAAGGTCAGCCCTGGAGAGGTGGCGCAGGCCCCCAGGGCACTGGGCCAACAGCTCGCTGACAGCCTGTCCATGTGTGGCACAATCTGTGTGACTTTAGTGGTGACAGGACCACTGCATTGCCTGGCTCCAGGGCTGCGCACTGCAGAATTCCATCAGCGACATTACGGAGCACTCACAGAAACAGGGTAGATGTGTGAACTTTGAAGCTAAATCCACCCATGATGAAATCCCAGTGCCTCCCCCTCCTAAGTTAACTTCTCTGAGCCTCAACCTTTTCACCTGTAAAATGGGGTTGCTGCAACTCCTATCCTGCAGGAGAGTTGTAAGAATCAGACATAATACAGTGAATGAATTTAATAGGTATCCAATAAATATTTGGTTTCCTGAGTTACATTGCTGATTTCCTAGAAGTTTGATTTGGTGAACTGTTACTCCTCATAGCCATCTGTAGAGATCTGGGGTGAGCTAACATTAGTGCTGACTTGCAGTGCAATGATCTATGTAAAAATGTACCTGGCAAAAGATAGGAGCTGCTGGAGAGGCAGACCTGTGACTATAAACCCTTTATAGTCTCCCTGCAGGTAAACATGCAAATATCTCTAATTCAACATCACTGGCTCTCAGCCCAGGGAGATTTTGTTCCCTCGCCCCAAGGTGACATTTGGCGATGTCTGGAGACGTTGCTGACTGCCACGATTGGGGCGTGGGGTGCTACTGGCATTTGATGAAGATGATGATGGAAGCACATAAACCTTTTCCATTCTCAGGATTCCCCATGCTCAATAGGTGACCAAATTCAAGTCTCAGAATCTGTCGGAGAGAGAGGTGGAGGAGTCCTTATCATGGGGAGTCCCTCAAATAGCCAAGACTTTCTGAAAGTTAGAAAATACAGTCCAGACCAGGATCAGATCTCTCGAGTGAAGTGGGAGAAATCAGTAAAGTCCAAGACTGTGGAGGCTGGAATCATTTCTAGACAGATGGGTTGTGAGGAGGAGGGGACGCCTTCTGAGCACTGCTCTTACGTTATTTACCTGGTCACCATCCTTCCTATAAACCATTCTTCCTTCCAAGGCCCATCTTAAGACACCTAAAATTCAGAGGTCTGATATCTAGGAAGTCAACAAACTCAGACTCCTGTGTCTTTCGCTGCGAGTGCTACAAAGCCAGTGGTGGAGATGATGGCTGTAGGTTTCAGCATCAACATTACTTCCCATGGTTAATGCACAGTGGTGATCATGCCTTTGGCCCTAGAGACTGGAGTCTGCAGAGAGAAGAATTGTACGTGTGTCCTGTCTTCCCTCATTACAGCAGGAATCAAGAATGTAGTGCTGTCTCCCCTTGGGAACCACATCCAACTCTTGCCTTAGGTGTCAGTTTGCAAAGGTCATGTGGATAGGACTTGTGCTCTTGATCCATGCCCAGGACACATCATCAGTGGGAACTAATAACAGCTCAGATAAGTGTTCTGGTTTTTGTTTTAGTGTTTCCTTGAAAGGATGAAGTCCTCTAGCACCATGGTGCCTGATGTCAACAAGCTCAACCTCAACTGAGCTATAAGCCTGCCTGCAATGGAATTCTTAGTTTATTCCACCCCAGATAATCCATGAACCCTGTGCCCTGCAGAATGTTGTTCTTGTACAAAATTTGAACCCATCCAGCGGTCCAGATGAGGGACCTTTCTGGTTTAAGACAACTCCACTGTTCTCCAGGAGTGGGAAGACCTGGAGAGACAACGCAGGGAAATCGGAGGTTTAGGTGCTAACAGGCAACACTTGTTGGGAAGAGACAATGAGTATTTACACTTTATTCTTTTATTCCTGACACACTAAAATATTAATATGTAGAGACATAAAACTAAACATATATTCTTTATGCTTATAATTCTTATACAACCATAAAATCAAAACAAAGTCACAAATCAAATACAAAGTCAATAATATTTAAATTAACAACATTAATTTAATGTGATAGATACGGTTCTTTTGCTAAAACTAAATTTCAGCTCACAACGTGAATATGCTGCTGACTGCTCTGGAATAAATTATTGTGAAGTCACCATGCTAATACTAATGTCGGCTCCGTGATGACTCAATTTTCTCATTACTTTTTTTTTTCTTTGAAAACTACTGCAAAACCATCCCTGGTGCAGGATGCAGTGACATCACTTGGATTGAAAATATCTTTTATGCCTTAATCTACTTCTGTTCTTTCCTCCATTGTTCAGATAATTATAATAGCACGAGTTGGCTTTGATGTGACCATAGACAAACTATAAAGGCTCTAGAAAATACCTATAAGACTGTATAATTTGGCAGAAATATAAAATCATAAATTTTAGAAATCATCTTTAAAATTCATAGAACTCCCAAGAGTTTGTCATGGACCACCACTCTCCCACACCAGTGCTCTCAAACATCTGTTTGATAAGCAACAGCACAGGTAATGGGATAAGCAAGAGAATTATGATGTGTTGATATCAAACCACCTGTTCACGGTGCATTTCAGTCGTTCTCAACTCAGGTTCCTGGTTTAAGAAAGGACGCTGGAAGATTATCACAGCAAAGCATGGGTTATCTAGGATCGAGCAGAGCAGAGGTGCTTAATGACAGGGTCCAGATTGAGATAGGATCAGATGGTCAGTTCATTTATGCAAAAGAAAACCAAGACCATAGATCCATTAGGAAAAACAGGTCTAGGCTCTTGGCCATTGGCAAAATGGGAGAAAGTGAGTGGGAAACAGAAACTCACTTGATAAGTATATTTTTAACACATAGATGCACAAATGAGAGATGAATAAAATAATTCATCCATCCATCCATTCATTCACTTCTACATACGTATATATTGAATCCTTACCAAGTCCTTTACTAGCTGGGTATCCAATAAACAAAGCAGACACTTTCCTCTTGACCAACAGCAGCAATAATCGAAGTGCTGACCACCAAACAAAGGACACAGGATATTTGCTTCCTGCTCTGTTTGGAGCCCTCCTTTTTTGACAACAGTTCTGTAGCCGAACTCTCCTGGGGCAGACTGGGATGTGAGGTAGAGGCTTTCTTGCTACTTCCCCAGTGGGGAGCTGACAGGAGCTCATGATCCCTGTCAGAGACTTCTGCTATGGACTTTATTGCTTTACTAATAGCAATGTCAATAGCATTGCTCTCATTAACCCCCAAAAGGTAAAAGTACATTTTAAGAAAACATAGCAATGATTTTATTTAAAGCTAGTCACTAGATATAAATAAGCCCAACTTCTTGTAGCACCCTCTAGCTACAAGTACAATAGGGGTTTATCCTAATTCTCCCAGGCCCTAGGGAAGGCATCCTGGAGGTGGGATGGGGGAGAGGGAGGTGGAGGAGAAGGAGAAGTGGGCAAGCTGGCATGGGCTGACCCAGCTGTCAGACACCTCTGAAGATCTTGGACAACAGTCAAAAATATAATGTACGCTGCAGTGACCTTTAGGGAATCCATTAGGACAGGCATGGACAGAGTTCAGGCATCTCTGCGTACTAGATACCTGGAATCCCAGGTATCTTCTGGGTTGATGCAAGATTGCATCTAATGGCTAGAAGACAGAGTCTAGTCTACCAAGGGAGAGGGCTCTCTCTATACCTAGCACAGAATGTGGCAGTGGTCCTTGGAGAGGAATAAACACATGAGTGCACAGAATCTAAGACTGATGGGTCATCTGAGGCATAGGAGTTTCCAAGCATAGGGAGGCAAGATGACTCCAGACTCCACCTGCTGGTGAGGTGGGCTCCTGAGAGCAGGTGCTGTCAGGCTTGGTGCCCGTAGGCTCAGGAGCTGGACAGAGCTAGGACTAGCTGGCCTGAGGATCTTCGTTACAGGTGCAGGTGGAATAGGCAGAATAGAACGGGCTCTGCCTGGCTCTAGGAGGAAGCACACTCAGCACTCATCTCTCATTTCTGTGATTGGCACACACACTAGCAGGTAGAATTCTAAGATAAGTCCCAATGAGCAACACCCTGGTACTGTCTCCTCCCCTTGAGTACGGGTAAAGCCATGACTTGCTTCTGGCCAAGATACTATGGCCAATGTGATGAGATAATCACTCTCATGATTACATTACCTTCTCTAAGACACCTCGTGGCAGACTTGAGGGAGACGTTCTCCCACTGGTGTCTAAGAAGAAGCTGCCATGCTGTGAGAGGAGCCATGGAGAGGTCTGTACAGAGATGACTCGAGGGTGGTTTCTGGGCTCTGAGAGTGGACACTGGCTGCTGACCAGTAAGAAAGCCGAAACCTTAGCCATACAGCTACAAAGAAATGAATTCTGCTAACAGCCAGAACACACGTGGGAATGGATTTTCCTCGGCCAAGCCTGCAGATGAGAATGTAGTCCCAGCAACGCTTCAATTGCAACCTTGTATGACTATGAGCAAAGGACTCAGGAATCTCAACCCATGAAACCAGTGAGAGAATAAATGCTTTAAATCACTGAGTTCAGAGTTAATTTTTTATGCAGCAGTAGATAACTAATATGTGCTGTAGATATGAATCCAAGCTCAATCTCTCATCAATACTGTGCTTAAAAATTACCTAAATGTTTTGTGCCTCAGTTTCCTCATCTGCAATGAGGAAAACAGTTGTACCTGCCTCTTCAAGATTTTTATGAGAATTAAATTTTAACTGAACACAATCTCTTTGTAATTAAATAAAATATGTTCTGGTCCCATGCTGGGGACATAATAACCACTATTATTGTTGATTTCCTACACCAAGACATGGCTCAACACCACAGCAACTTTTACCTGAGATCCAGAGCTCATACTCAGATCATGTTGCAGATGGACATGTTTGCCTTTTCCAGAGTCCTAGATACCATTTCCAATCTCTCTTTCCAGATTCCATTCTCTGTCTGGTCCCTTACACAGGTTTCAGATATTTCCTTCCTGTATGCTCAAATGCCCTCACATACTACTGGGCCTCCTACTGCAAGCCCCAGCCTACCAATCAGAGGCTGCATTAACAGCTCAGCACTGTTCAGTCCAGGCGCAGGCCCTGCCATTGACTTTGCTTCCCTTGCATGGTGCTGTGGGTGCTTATGCCTTGTGCTCTTTTGCCCAGGCCCCCAGATGCAATCTCCTGCCCAAGACTACATAGCTCATCAAGCCCTGGGTCTTCCTGAGTTATCCTGGTGCTGACACATATGAATATCAAGTGCAGGGCTAGAAGCTTCAGCTTATACTCGTAGACCACTGAGAATACCAATTTGTACTGGAAAGGCTTTGCATGGGTAGAGAGCTCCAATAAGTCAAACAGACTCCGGCGCTAATTCTGTCCAATTGCCTTGTCCTCATAATGATCCCTATGAAAAAGAGAGGCAAAAAAAAAAAAAAAAAAGGGAATGATAAAAGTGACTGGAAATCCTTTTCTCCTGACACTGAAAAACTGCAAGAAGAGCCACATAGTGTCAGGGAAAGAGTGATTTAGAGCAAGGGGGAGCTAGAGAACTCAGGTCTCAAGTTAGTCATGAGTAGTAACTCTGCAAACCTGGATCCCCAGTGTTTGGAGCAATGTAGAGCATATGGCTGATGCTCTATAAGTGTTGCTGAATGGAATGGAATGAGCCCAGCAAGTCAAAAATTCTCTCTTAGCCCAAATCCTTTATCTGTAAAGTGAGGCTGGTAATCCATAGACTGCAGGGCTGCCACGATTCTGTGTAAGTACCTAGAATAGGGGCGTGCCCATGGCAGGCGCATCATGTAGACTATCAGTAAATAGCTGCTATTTCATTAGAGGGAGCTGAGGGCAACTCCATCAAATGAGATTTAAGACTCTCCACTGGAAATAAGCTGTAACCACAAATGTAAGCCACATATATAATTTTAAATTTTCAAGTAGTAACATTATAAAGGTAAAAAGATAACAAGTGACTAATTTTAATAATATATTCAATTTAATCCAACATATCTAAAGTACTATTAATGTGTCATCAATATAAAAATTAGTAATGATATATTTTACATTCTTTATTTCATGTTAAGGCTTTGGAATGCAGTGTATATTTTATACTGATAGCCCATCTCAATTTAGAGCAGCCACATTTCATGTGGCTACCATATTGTCCAGCTCAAGTCTACAAAGTGAATCAACAAGCCAGTGAATTGGATGGAATGATCTGTTGTGGTATTAATATCTGTCCCAGTCTCTGTCCCAGTTATGCACTATGAAGTGGAAATGAAGAACAGACTAGTGCAAGCCACAGGAAAAGCTAACTGAGATGGATTCAGAATGGTATGGACAGACCCTTGGTAGTGACGTTTCCCAAACATGTGTAGCACCTATCCCTCTTCATCACTAAAAGAGAAACTGGCCAAGCCATAAGAGTCTACAGTTTAAGAAAAGGCTAGTTCTGGCCCCTCCCCTCATTTGACAAGACGCAGGCATGACGGCATTCTGGGACTCACCCTCTTCTGCGCTGACCAGTCGGGGGACCACCCAGAGGATGAGCTGCCTATTCACGCTGCAGAATTGTTCCTTCCCCTGGTTGTTTTTCAGAACTTCCTCCAATGAACCGGGTGTTCATTGTCTGGACAGAAGGGCACGCTGCAGGATCCTTTATCACACTCCTCTCTTCCCCCTCCTCCCTGTCCTGGCCAACCAGGGTTCTCCCAAGACGGACAAAGTTGATGGGAAAACACTGGTGCCTGCAGGGAACAGAGGTGCAAGAAGAGACACCTTGGTGGGGTGCCATTTGAGTGAATATTAATTAGCACAGCAGCTAGTTCTGGACAATTGATTTCAAACTCCAGATGTTCTCAGGCTGACTAAGAGTTATGTGGAAACAAAAAAAAATCTTAATTGGCTAGTAGTGTGTTCACTTTTTGTGTCATATAGTGAAATAAACCAGGACTGTCTAACTGATGAGATTGTGCTTTGTTCCTCTGAAGTGTCATATTTTAATATTTTAATGCACTTGCTCATTCCACCCCTCCTCTGCCTCTGGGGTATATCTTTCCTTCTGCGTCCTTCAGATGCAACCACGCTCTAATTCTTTCAATACAATTCCCATCCTACTGGAGGAAAAAGTGGAAAATATGGTAGAATAAAAGGGTATCCCTTGTGTGCCTCAGGTAAGGAGGAGAGGTTAGCATCTCCATTTGGACCATTTATGGAATTTTCTGTAAAGAGTAGAGAGCAAAGTCCAGGCCTACCCTTAGAGTTTCCCTATATGGAATTTATTATCATATCTAGTATTTGACATTTTCTAATGGCTTGGCAATCATTAGCATTGATTCAATTATGACTGGCAGCCCCAATTATTCACAAGGAGAAAAAGAGGGAGGATATAGAAATGTTGCTCACAAGTCATCCAAAAAACAGGTCCCTGTGAACTCTTGACAATAGCCCCATGATTGGAATTTCATAACTTTTCTCTGGTTTTAAAGAAAATGACCAGGATCTTGACCCAAAGAGCAAGAAGGGGAAGAAGCCAGAAATCTGAGTGGATAATAAACTCCAAATCTGTGAGCGTTTTTACACTCACACTGATTATAGCTTGGGGTCCAGGCATACCTAAGGAGCGAGCCAGGGGTCACAGTGAACTCAGGAGTGGCCCATGCAGAGGGTGCAGGGAAGTCAGGACTAGCTACACTTCTACAAAAAGAACAAAAAAGAGTCAGGAACGAGCCACAGCCAGATCGCTCATGAAGAGACACAGACACTCATTGCGGTGGTGCAGAGGGATATCCAGCAGGCAAGGAGAGAGCAAGGAAGCCGTTTGTCCTGAGCCTCTGGGGGATAAATCACCATAGGCTTCAGACCAGGAAATTCAGAAGTGCAGGAACTAATGATGTACGAAACAGAGGGGCCCAATACCTTTGCATGAGGTCCATCCCATGTCCCCAAGAAAGAACCAGTGAGAAGAGTCATAATATACACGGGTGAGAACTGTCTTATTGGTGCAGCCAAGTTGGAAAATTTGGCACCAACAGGCAGTAACAAAAGTTGATATGAATTAAGCAAAACTCCTCCTCCTTACCCCAGTCCTTTCTCCTCCAGAACTCAGTGAAGATCGTCTCCGTCCACCCTGCGTTCATTACGGAACCGCCGCCCATTCGTTGTGGAGCTCTGTCTAGCGCACCTCTCACGCTTCCCTTGCGTGGTTTCTCTTCACCCCACCTTCACCACCACCGCCCTGCTCTAAAGTACCCCAGCTGGACCGAAATATCCCCCTCACTGTCCTCCTCATTGTTGTGCTGGAAGCCCTCTGATTCATTCTCTATGCAGTTGTCAGAGTGATCCTTGAAAAATGGAAATCCAATCACATCACCCTCCTGAATAAAACTCCTCAATGGCTTCCAATTGCTCTTGAGCTAAAACATCCCTATTTTTTTTTTATCTTGTGCAACAAGGCACAAGGACCTCTCCAATCTGGCCTCACCTCCCTGGTCTTCAGACTCACTCAACTCCTGACCCCCGGCCTCTTTTCCATTCCTCAGTGCAGGATGCTCCTGCCCACTCTGGCCCATCACATGTCTGTCTCCTCTGCTTCCTGCCCTGCTTCAACCCGCTCATGCCCATTCATTCTTCACCTCACATCTTAATGTTCCTTCCTTTGCAAGGTTTTCCTCACCATTTCTTACAAATAGGGAGGATCTCCCTGCTATACCCTGGTTAAAAGACCCCAGACTTCTCCAGGTTTCCCATTTTTTCATAAAGTACAATTAAATGATTGGCTGTGTAAGTAGCTGTCGATGTTCCCCATAGACTGTAAGTTCTTCCTGCCTTGCTTATTCAGGATAGTCCCCTAGGTAGTGCTGAATACACAGGAGGTGCTCAATAAATGTCAATGGAATAGATGATTACATGAGTGGACTAATAGATGGGTGAAGGAAGGCAGTGAAGTATTAATAGAAGCTATGGCCCTAGAGTCCAGCCCTTTAGAAAGCTCTGAAGTCAGCACAACACGCAGTGATAGGTCCCAGGATAAGGCTTCCCAGTGCAAATGGGAGACTTCTTCCCAGTGAAGTGGGAGGCCCAAGAGGATGAGCTTAGAGCTCATGCTAATGACGTATGACCCCTGGCTCTAGGAAGAGGTTATTCCAACTTAGAAAATAAAAACTAAAAGACGAAAATTAATTGTGGAGTTGTATCTTTGATATTTCTTTCTGGGATTTTGATTGTAATCAACAGAAGATTCTTCTAACTTAAGAATGAGCTAGATGCATTGGAAGGACATCAACAGAGAATCAGTGGAAAGGATCAGTCTCAGACAATGGGCAGAAACCAAGAAAGGCTGAGCCCAAAAACCAGCACCACAGTCAGGCCAAGGAAGCAGATCTAGGTTAGGATCTGCTGCTGGCCCTGTCCCTGGTGGAGTCCCGCTGAATCCCCACTGGCTCCTCTCTGCCACTGCCTCTGTGAATAATGTCTCTCATGCCCCCTATATCTTTGCCCAATTTCTGAAGATTCATAGTCTGCAGTGAGATTGTCAAATTTCCTTAACTTGGGGTGCATGCCAGAGTCCTCACTGCTGGTATTGGGCACTGCCTTCTATCAAAATGCAGGTAATGAGAGAGCCCACAGCAGTAGGGACAGATTGGAGATCGGTCACCCAAAAGTTATGGCACATGTTCTCTATATCCAGAAATAAAACAGCCCCATGAGCAAACTTTATACATGCAAATCATCATTTTCTTTATTTCCAGCAACAGACTGTAGACAGTTAGGCTCTTTCTCCTCCATACCACAATCCCAACCCTGGTTTTTCCCATGAAGCCCATGCTGAGCTTCCAAAAGTTCATCCAATGTGAAAAACTATAATCATCATAATAATGGTGAGTAGGTTGAGGAGGGTGTGTAATACTGAGTCCTATAC
>CAUYRT010108222.1:0-18857 GCA_963574885.1 Lepilemur ruficaudatus
TCAACAACACATAAACTTACAATTAAACTCAGAAAATATATTCCTTCATAACTGAAAGAAAAACATAATCCATTTCCTTATGTTTCTTTCTTGCTGTGATCATTTGTCAACTTTCTTCTAGCCAGATGTAGTCCAAGGCCCATGTACTCACCCTTCTCTCATTTCTCTCTCTCTTTACACACACACACACACACACACACACATTTGGATAAATGTGTTCTCTTTTACACATAATTAAAGCTAAAAAGCAGCAAAAATGCAAGGGCAATTCATTCTTCTGTTTCTGCACTTTTGGCAATGATGGAAGAGACACCCAGAATTGCAGATCTCAACACTGACAACAAACACGATCACGAGCATGCCAGGAAACTAACAACACAGTTTAATTAGAAAAAAATACTATGCATCAAATCATTAACAGTTACCTTTGAGGATTATGGATTTTACCAATTAGCAAGTTCTTTACAAACACATTATTTATTCATGGAAACAGATTTGATTTTCTTCACCTAACCATCAGTTGCCTTACTCAGTGACCTTAGAGATGATAAACCTGGGATTACTCTGGGCTGAGGGATAGATTTATGAAATGATTTGTATTTCTAGGGGTAAAAAACCTGATTTTTGATCAAAACATATGAATTTGAGGCTTAGTCCCTCTACTCATTAATTATATAATATTGTACAAGATATCCAACCTCTCTGTGGCTTGACATTTTCATCTATTTAGAAATTACTAACAACATTAATAATAACTGCTTTCAATTTGACTAGGCCTTTATAAATTTTTTGGTACTTTTTTATTGTGGTAAAATATATGTAACTTACCATTTTAACCATTTTTAAGTGCACAGTACTGTGGCATGAAGGACATTTATATTGTCATGCAACCATCACCACCGTCCCTCTCCAGAACTTTTTATCTTCCCAGATTCAAACTCTGCCCCTGTCTACTCTGGAAACTTCATATAAGAAGAGACATACAATATTTGTCCTTTTGTGACTGGCTTATCTCACTTAGTTTACTGTCATTAAGGTTTATCCATGTTATGGCATGTGTCAAAATGTCATTCCTTATGAAAACTGAAAAATACTCCATTGTGCATATATATATGTGTGTGTGTGTGTGTGTGTGTGCATATATATATATATATATACATACACACACACATGACATTTTGTTTATTCATTCATCTCTCACGGTGATGGTTGCACAACAAAAGAATGTACTTAATGTCACAGAATGGAACATTTAAAAAGATTACAATGGTAAATTTTGATGGCGGCAGAGATGAATTTACTATAAACTCATGGAGCTTAAGCCTCAGCACCTCCCATTTGTAGAAGCTCCTTCCACGGTTTTGACAGGAGCCCAAGAAATGTGTACACAAGGTCATATGTGTTTGTAAATTCACGAACACCATGGCTCTTTGTGCCTTTTCCTCCATCACATTTTCTCTTAGAATGAGTAGAATCAAAGTGGCTGTGAGTATTTTGTGGGTTGTGGCTAAAAGAATATCGAATTGGGCATTTATTTATTTTGGGCTTATTGGGATATATTTATGTGGTTTATAATCCTTTCTCAGTAAGGTTAACTTACTGTTACCCATTCCATAAAAAAAAGAAAAAAAAGAAAAAATGGCTTCAGGAATTCTGTATGTAGCCACTTTGCTCCCTTAACCACCACAGTAGCACTATGGTGCAGAAATAGAGGCTCTATCGCAATATGAATGTGTTCTACAATACCTGGCACAGAAAATCTGGGAGTAGTAGAGAAAAAACGAGGTTTGCAGATATGAAGCCAGAAGCTCATCTGTATGAAAATCCTTTCAGCCATTAGAAAAGTAAAGTTACGAGCAGAAAACTTAGTTTCGCATGCAAAACAGAATTTATCTAAATTCCTGTTATTGTAAACTACAAAACTATAGAAATACTACAAATAGCAACAAGTATGTCTGTAATAGCTCATAAATGAAAGAAAATTGTTAGAAGTTTTAAAAAATTTATCCACATTACCAAAAAATGTAGATGACATGACCAATAATGAATTATAAAGCAAAAAAAGAGAGAGAAAGATTTCTGAACTCCTATTCATTGAAAACAGATATTTATCAACCCTGGTAGATAAAAAACAATTATTGATAAGGACAATAATTATTATTGTGATATTTGTTTGTTATATTTTGTTTGTTATATTTTTCCTAATTCCAAATAAATACTAACTTCAATATCTATTTTTTAATTTCTTTTCTGACAGGGTGCTCCTCAAATTATATAAGCTCTAAGTATGTTAAAACTTGTTTTCACTCCTGAACAATGGAGAAAAGACAGTTCCACCTCACATAGACAATCAAGACAGCATCAGGAATTTAATTACAATCTCATCTTCACCAAATATTGGAAACTCTACTTAGGCAAAGGTGCAGAAACACATTAGGTGAAGATGAGATATTTCTAGTCATAAACAGAGAAAATGCAAAAACAAACAAAAAAAATTCTATTCCTGGCTGGAAAATCTGACATGGAGACTTCTCTACATTGGAGGCTTCAGACACTGGCTCTCTAATCTTAGAGAGAGAGAAAGAGAAAGATGGAGAGAGAGAGTCAGAGACTCATATCTTGGAATATCAGTAAGAAAAAATAATGAAAAGAGTAAAGCCATGCCTAAATACCATATGTTTTTCTTCTTTTTTGTTTCCTAAGTTACACTTTATAACTGAAGCAAAATTATAACAGTGTATGATATGAATCTAAATGTATGTGGAGAAAATGGTTTTTCCAGTTTTACTAAGGTATAATTGACAAAAATTGTTTCAATTCAAGGTATACAGCATGATGCTTTGATGTATAGGTATGTTGTAACATAATTACCACAATCAATCTAATTAACATACCCATGGCTGCCCAGAGATACTTCTCTTTATGGTGAGAATACTTCAGATCTCTTTGTAGCAAATTTCAAGTGCACGATACAGTATTGCTAAGTGTAGTCACCATGTTATGGGTTTAGATCACAATCCTGAAAGACACAACCCAAATGATATAATCCTGAATGTTCAAATCCCCAAAAGATCAAAATCCTTGAAGTCTCTTTTCCAAAAGTCTAAAATTTCTAACATCTAAAATCCCAAAAATCACAACGGTTAATTACATCATGTTAGGTAGAACTGTTAACCTATTATTGTCTTTATGAAGAAGAAAATTGCATTTCAATTCAATCCCCAAACCATAATGAAAAATTTGAAATTAGGTATGATCAAGGCTTCTATTAATAAATGTCAATTTTAACATGTTATCAATAAATTTTGTTTTTTTTCTATTCAGCCCAATGCCTTTGGCAGAATGTTCAGATGAGTGGATTGGCCTCGTAATATGGCAACATTATTGAAAACCTCAGTTTAAAAATGCATCATTTGCCTGCATTGGCATTGCTGCCAATGATGATATTCCAGGAGCTTTTAATCTTTATGAGTTAAAGCCACAATTGCCTAAAGAAGCCAGCAAAGCTACTGACTGGTTCAAAAATAATTATGTGCATGGTAGAATAAGAAGACACTCAGGCAATGGTGTTGCTGTTCAATCACCAGTATTGTTTCCACAAAATCTGTGCTCTATATGTGAGTGTGTAAATAATGGATTTCTATGTACCCAAAACAACACAGAAGCATGGCACAGAAGACGGGAAAATTTAACAGGGAACGCTTACTTTGGTGTGTAGTGCATCATAGAAGAATTTCAAAAGAATCAGCACCCCATAGAAAATGAATGTGAGCATAGTCTCTGAGGAGAGCCATGTCCTAAAAGAAAAAAAAAAAAAAAGCAGCTATTCATTGTGATACAAGACTTCAAAATATAGTTAATGATTGTAAAAGTAGGCCAGCTCTTATGGACTATTACCTTGCAATTTCCCATAATCTATCCCTGTAATACACTTTTTCATAAGTCAAATTTTCTTTTTAGTTTTTTTCTTATTTTTCATCTATTTTAAATTGTCAGCATTATTTTTTTACAATTTGCTATGCTGTGTATTTATCTTTTGTGTTATTTTTAATACGGAAGGTATTAATTGTACAAAGACTTTTAAAGAGCTCTAATTCGTTTATACATTTTTTGCAAATGTGACTCCATGAAAGTGTATTGTCGCAATGTTGACTTTGTGTATAAGCATAGTGTGTGTATGTAAAAACAATGAAACTTCCTCAGTAAATGGGGAGATACCCTTTTTGTACATCTGCCATTTGTGAAAGATAAAATTTCTTGAGATCTTGGCTCTTTGGGTGCCTGGTGCAGTGATGACGTAGTCGTAACTCCTCATGGTTTTTGATCAATGTTGTCAAAAGACAGGTTGTTCATCACGATATTTCAGATGACTACAATTATAAAGTTGGGTGCACACAACTACCAACTATAATAATATGCATTTATGTATTTTGCTTCCTGGACTTTTTTATGAAATAGGTCTGGTTATAAGTATTATACTCACGCAGCTTTCCTTAGTGTACCCGAGTGTTTATGCTTGCAAAAATACGTATGTTATTACTGCCTATTTTCTTGTGTAAAGTGGCCTATGAAGTGTTCTGTCATGTTTTTATGTGCTTCTCAAATAAATACACTTTTTTAAAAATGTAAATAAATATCTTCTAAAGAATTTCTTTAAATTATTTTTTTCCAGAATTGATTTTCAAGATTTTGATGTTTCAGAATTGTGATTTGGGAGATTTTAAACTTTAAGGATTTTTGATCTCTTGGGATTTCAACATTTGAGATTATGGTGTTGAGGATTGTGTCTTTTGAAATTATGGTTGGCTCCCCCATGTTGTATATTAGAGCTTCAGAATTCATTCATCTTGCATAACAGAAACTTTATATCCTTTGAAACTTATATCCTTAATGTCACCCCATTTCTCCCATTTCTCAAACACGTGGAAACTACCATTTTGCTCCCTGCTTTTATGAGTTTGACTTTTTTAGATTCTACATAGAAATATCATACACTATTTGTCTTTTTGTATCTAGCTTACTTCACTTAGCGTAATATCCCCTAGGTTGATTCGTATTATCACAAATGGCAAAATTTTCTTCTTTTTTAAAGCCGAATAATATTCCATTGTGTGTGTATACACACACATATCACATTTTCTTTATCCAATTTTTTAAGAGCCTCTGTGCTGTTTTTCATAACTATACTAACTTACATTCCCACCAACACTGTACCATGGTTCCCTTTCCTCTACATTTTAAACAGTGTTTGTTATCTTATGCCTTTTTAGTAATAGCTATTGTAACAAGTGTGAAGAAATATCTCATTGTAGTTTTAATTTGCTTTTCTCTGATAATTAGTCATTTTGAACATTTTTCTATGTACCCGTTGACCATTTTTATGTCTTGAGAAATGTCTATTCAGGTTCTTTGCCCATTTTCTAGTCAGGTTATTTGTTTTCTTGCAATTGAATTTGTTTGAGTACCTTATATATATATTTTAGATATGAACTCCTTGTCAGATATATGGTTTGCAAAAATGTTCTCTTACTCTATGGGTTGTGTCTTCACTCTGTTAATTCTTTCCTTTTCTTTTCAAAAGCCTTTTAGTTTGATGTGATCCCATTTGTCTAATTTTGCTTTTATTGCCTGTTGTATCCAAAATATCATCGCCAGCCTTTGCCATATATTTTCTTCTAGTAGTTTTGTGGTTTTAGGTTAGTCTTATGTTTAAGTCTTTAATCCATTTGAGTTGATGTTTTTATATGGTAGGAGATAAAGTTCCAGTTTCACTCATCTGCACGTGGATATCCAGTTTTTCCAACACCATTTACTGAAGAGACTTCTTTGTCCTTTTTTGTGTTCTTCACATCCTTATTGAAGATCACTTGAAAATAAAATTATAGATTTATTTCTGGGTTCTCTATTCTGTTCATTGATCTATATGTCTGTTTTTATGCTATCACTATACTGTTTTGATTACAGTAGCTTTGTGATATATTTTGAAATCAGAGGATATGAGGCCTCCAGCTTTGTTCTTGCTCAAGATTGCCTTGAATATTCAGGGTCTTTTGTGATTTCACATGAATTTTAGGATTTTTTTTCTATTTCTGAAAAGCATGTCATTGAAATTTTAATAGCTATTGCATTGATTCTGTGATTGTTTTCTATAGTATGGACATTTTAACAATACTAACTATTCTGATCTATGAACACAGGACACATTTTCATTTATTTGTATGCTCTTCAATTTCTTTCATCACTGTTTTGTAGATTTTAGCATACATAACTTTCACCTCCTTGGTTAAATTTATTCTTGGCCAGTAATGGTGGCTCACTCCTATAATCCTAGCACTTTGGGAGGCTGATGAAGGAGGATTGCTTGAGGTCAGAAGTTTGAGACCACCCTGATCAAGAGTGAGACCCCATCTCCACAAAAAATAGAAAAATTGGCTGGATGTGGTGGCATATACCTGTAGTCTGGGCTGTTGGGGAGGCTGAGGCAGGAGAATCACTGGAGCCCAGGAGTTTGAGGTTGCAGTGAGCTATGATGACACCACTGCACTCCAGCCAGGGCAACAGAGTGAGATCTTGTTTCAAAAACATTTATTCCTAATTATTTTGTTCTTATTAATTTTATTGTAAATAGCATTATTTTCTTAATTTCCTTTTCAGATAATTTATTGTTATTATATAAAAGCAACTGATTTTTTTGTATGTTGATTTTGTATCCTGCAAATTTACTAAATTCATCTATGAATTCTAACAGTTTTTTTGATGGAGTTTTTAGGGTGTTCTGTATATAAGATCATGCCATTCGCAAACAGATAAATTTATTTCTTCCTTTCCAATTTGGATGTCTTTTATTTCTTTTTCTTATCTAATTGCTCTGGCTAGTACTTCCAACCCTATCTTAAATAGAAGTGGTAAAAGTTGGCATCCTTGTATTGTTTCTCTTCTCAGAGAAAAAGCTTTCAACTTGTCACATGTATGATGTTACGTGTGAGCTTGCCATATATGACCTTTATTATACTGAGGTGCATTCCTTCTATACTTATTTGGTTGAAAGATTTTTATAATGAAATTGTGTTGAATGTTGAATTTTGTCAAATGATTTTTTTTGTATTTATAGGAATTATCATGCTTTTAACCTTCATTCTGTTAATGTGATGTATCACATTTATTGATTTGCATATATTGAATAATTATTGCATCCCAGGGATAAATTCCACTTGATTATGTTGTATATGTTAGATAATTTTATTTATTTATTTATTTATTGCAGGCAGAGTCTTGCTCTGTTGCCCGGGCTAGAGTGTAGTAGCATCATCATACCTCACTGCAACCTCAAACTCCTGGGCTCAAGTGACCCTCCTGCCTCAGCCTCCCAAGTAGCTGGGACTGCAGGTGTGCAACACAACACCCAGATAATTTTTTCATTTTATGTGGAGACAGGGTCTCACTATGTTGCTCAGGCTGGTTTTGAACTCCTGAGCTCAAGCAATCCTCCCACCTTGGCCTTCCAGAGTGCTGGGACTACAGGCATGAGCCACTGTGCTGGCCTCATGCAATTATATTTAAATGGAGGAGATAAGGTAACATAAAAGGAGGGAAGGTTTCTACACTCATTCATACTAGTAAAACCTTGACATCAGAAGACTGTGATAAGTTATGTATACAAAATGAAAACCAAGATAATATGCTAAAAGAGATACATAAAAGATAATATCAATTGAAAAACACACAAAAAATGGAATTTGAAGAAATGTTCAAGTAACCCACAGGAAGCCACAAAATGTAAACAGAAATGAAAAACAGGGAGAACAAACAAAAAAAGGCAGGAGAGATAAATAAATGGAGATATACACAAAGTTTATGGATTAGAAAATTCAGACACTTCATTGAAGTAGATATACAGATGACAAATAAACACATCAACATCAATAGGCATTAAGAGAATACAAAGTAAAATTACAATGCGATATCAATACAATGCATACCAAAATGGATAAAATAAACACTAGTGACAACACCAAATGCCGAAGATGTGGAGGAGCTAAGTCCTTCATATATTGCTGGCAGCCATGTAAAATGGTATGACCACTGTGAAGAACAGTTTGGCAGTTTCTTTAAAAAACTAAATTTTCAACTACCATACAAACCAGCAATTGCACTTCTGGGAATTTATCCCAGAGAAATAAAAGTGTATCATCATGCGACAACTTATACACAAAGTTGAAGCAGCTTTAATTGCTATAGTCTCAAACTGGAAACAATGATAATGTCCTTCAATGAGTGAATGTTTAAACAAATTGTGATATATCCATGCCAAGAAATATTGCTCAGAAATCAAAAGAACAAATTGTTACACATAATAGTTTAGATGCATCACCAGAGAATTATGCTGACTGAAAAAAAGCCAATCCCAAAGGCTATATACTGCATAATTCCATTATACAATATTCTTAAAATGACAAAATTATAGAAATGGAGAAAAGACCAGCGGCTGCCAGTGGCTAAGGAGGGGAATAGGATAGGAATGTTCTACATTTTAACTGAATCCATGTCCGTATCTTGATAGTAATGTTGTACTGTGGTTTCTCAATATATTATTGGGGTGGAAACTGAGTAAAGGATACATGGGAACTCTCTGTATTTATTTTTTACAACTGCATGCAAATCTGTAATTATCTCAATATAATAAGTTCAATAGAAAATTACTATTAAAAATCATTGTCATCCATACTCTGTGTTATCTTCTAGATATGAGGAACACCCAAATATTCATGGTTAAGAGACATCACAAATTACTGCCCAGGTCTTGGAATCAGAAAGACAAACAGTAGGAGTTAAGAAAGCAAAGATAAACCTGAGACAACCCCAGCAAGTGTAGACCAAGGAGTACACTGAATTAGCCAAAGCAGTAGAGGTACCAAATGGTCATTTCAAAGCAGCATGGTGGGTTTTCTTCTGCAAAAGACATTGGTATATTCACTTACTCAGCAGATCCAAAGTAAAGTGGAGGAAAAATGCTATTTTTTAATTTAACTTGTCACTGAGATTTGGGAAAATGAGATTTGGCATAGTTAAAAACATCCACCAACATCCCTTCTCTGCAAATGGAAAAATTTAATGAAGTATCTTACTAAAGAAATCAGAAGATTCAGCGTGTGGTATGGTTAACAGTGAGAAATAAAGGCCGGCATAATTATAACCGTTTTTCTAAAACTTCACTGGAAAATGAAACAAAAAACAAGTTTCTATTTTGGATTTCTGGAATGTGAATTTGGATTTGGAGTATGCATTCAGATTTCTGATAGAAACCTCCACTTAAAAAGAAACAAAAGTGACTAAGAAATGCACATCAGTTTCATTTTTTTAAGAAGAAAAGTAATTTGCTTCAAAATACACATAAAGTGCTTCCCTGTAAACATGCAGTATACATGTAGAAAATCAGCTTATTTGTGCAACATGCCTTTGCTTTTACTAACTCCAACACGATAAGCAGAATATTAAGTTCTCACAGAGACTTCTATGAAGATTAATTTTATGTGTCAACTTGGCTAGGCCACGGTACCCAGATATTTGGTTGTACATTATTCTACTTGTTTCAGTGAAGGTATTTTTATGTGAGAATAATATTTAAATCAGTAGACTTTGACTAAAGCAGATTATACTTCATAATGTGGGTGGGACTCAACAAATCCGTTGAAGTCCTAAATAAAAAAAAGATCCACCTCCCCCATGGAAGGGGGAATTCTGCCAGCAGATAACCTTTGGACTCAAGCAACAACAATTTTTCTCTGTGACTCAAACCTGTTGGCCTACCCTGCAGATTTTAGAATTGTCAGCCTCCACAATTGTGTGAGTCAATACCTTAAAATCTCAGTCTCTCCCTCTCCCCACCCCCGCCTCCCCCCCGCCCCGCGCTCTCGCTCTCGCTCTCTCTCTCTCTCTCTCTCTCTCTCTCTCTCTCTCTCTTTCTCTCTCTCTCTCTCATACACACACACCCACACACACACATGCACCACCCATCCTATTGGTTCTGTTTCTTTGCAGAACCCTGATCAATACATATTTTGGTCAAGAGTGGTTCTAAAGGAAGAGAATCTTAAGGATGAGTTTTATGAATTGGTTCTGAAATTCCTGGAATCCCAAAAGAAATAGGATAGATTAGATTTAAAGTTACCAATGACTCTATATCCAGTAGCAAAGACGGTACTGATAGTTTATGGCATGATGTGGCAGTAGAGATACATGGAATATCGCCATTGGTTACTGCTATTGAAATACTTATAAACAAGGCTCCAGATGTCTGTGTATGGGATACCTTTGAACATTTTTGTCAAATTAATTAGTATAATGACACCAGCTGATTGCTCCTAATTTCATTGGAAAAAGTAGGGAAAGAAAAAGGTGAACTCAGGATTTGAATTCCCAGCCCAAGTGCTATGTAAATGACTTAAAAGATTCTATTAATAACCATACCTTTCAGGAACAACTGAACATTGGCTCTGAACTGACACTAATTCCATCCTGGAATTCTAAAACATCTCTGTGGTCCACCAGCCAGAGTAGGAGCTCAAGGAGCTAAGATAATCAATGAAGTTTTAGTTCAGTTCCCTCTCACAGTGGGCCCAGTGGGATGCAGTATCTAACTTTTTCAGATTGACCTCTTTTACTTAATATTATGCATTTATGGTTTCTCCATGTCTGCCATGGCTTTCTCTTTAGCTGTGATTAATATTCCACTGTAGGGATATACCACAGTTTATAGGTTCACTTACTAAAGGACATCTTAGCTGCTTCCCAATTTTGACAATTATGAATAAAGCTACTATACACATCTGTATGCAGGATTTTGTGTGGACATACGTTTTTAATTCATTTGGGTAAATCCAGAGAAGTGTGATTGCTGGATCATAAGGTAAGAGTATGTTTTGTAAGAAACTGCAAAACTGGCATCCAAAGTGATTGTACCCTTTTGCATTCCCAAAAACACTGCATGAGAGGATTCCCTCTGTGGACTCCCCATCTGTCCCACAGATACCACATGCCCTTGCCTCCAGCTGTCAGTGAAAGTTCAGCTTGCTCCTAGTAGAGCCTCTCTCTTCTCACTGTGCGATAAGAGTTCATACTGGCTTGTTGCTAACTTTTAAATTTCTGTAGGCGTGAGTCATTACTCACGGAATCCCCCAAATTCCAGTGGACACGTCAATTGCTTTGAAAGCTTTCCCTGAGCCACTCCTCCTCCTACCTTAAGAACTCAGACAACTCTCTAAGGATATACTCTTTGCCAATATTGAACTTTTAAATAAATTCTTAGCCTTATTTTATGAAAACTGGAGACAATTGATAAGCTAGGTGTCATGAAACCCATCTTCCAAAGTCTTTGCACATCCTGTGTAGATATATAGCAAGTATTTTTCACAGCTTCTTAAGACCAAACATCTATCTAGATAGCAGGAAAAGTCTCCTTTGCTAACCTGTCTCATATAAAATATTTTATACATGGAGCATTTGTTAATGTGTTACCTGAAATATGTAGATCAATACTGCGTAGTAAGTAATGAGCTTTCAATAAACATTTGTTGAACAAATATTTATACTTAGCAATATTCCTCAGGGTGTACAAGCACCCATGATATGATGCGTAATAAACTGAACTTGATCAACTCTAGGTGCTTTGCTGGGGTCTTTGCCTGGGGCACTGACACCTGTTATCACAATAAGATTTAAATGATATTTTGGTTCACTCTTCTTATCAATTTGTTTTTAGATAAAGTTCAAAATAACCCTGCCAATATCCCCCAATCCCCCAAAATTCTGTTGACACTTTTCATTTTTTTAAAGTACAGAACAATGTAGTAAGAATTGATATCTTTCCAATATTGAGTCCCCTCTTCCAGAAATATATCTATTCATTTATACATATCATGGTTTATGAATTTTTTTAGTTTTATTCACATAATGTATATGACTTGTCAAATTTATTTCTAAGTAATATATAAGAATGCCCTGAAATATAAGTAAAAAGACACATCCTTATGAATAAGCTGTCCCATATACATGAAGCTTGAAGGTACAAGTACTATAATAGCCCTTTTCACTATTGTATCATTAGATCCTGGCACAATGCTAGACATACTCAAGCAATACTTGCAACTGAATTAATTAGTCATGGCTTTCATTTATTCTTTTCCCTTAAATGAGCTGTCAAAAACTAAAAGATGTCTTAACAAATCGTCTACTGCTATTGTTTTGTCAAATTTTCCTTGCATATTTAAAAATATTCACTGGATATATTTACATTCTATATTACTTGGTGCATCAAGGTTCATAACTGTTGTATCACTGTTGTGGGTTTTTCATTCAAAATAAAATTACCCTCTTTGTCCATTTATTGCTTCTTGGAATTGATTTCTATTTTGATTCATGTGGCAGTGCCTATGGTGTTCTTTCTGTTGGTATTACCTAGTATAGTCTTGTCCCAATTTTTAACCTTTTACTAAAATTCTTTTACAGTTGTGTTTCTGGCAAAAACTATACATTTTGCATTTTGGTTAACTAATATGAACCTATAGCCTCTAAATGGTGACACGCCATATATATTTCTCATGCTTTTTGTTTGTATGTTTTCTTCTGTTTCTTTCACTATATGATATTTAATGAAAGTCCTTTACTCTCTTTTTTCTATTTCCCTAAGAATCTAGAAAACATACATTGTGTCTCAATGAGACACGATCTCAAATATTTAGAATCACGAACTGTCTCAACACATGAGTGTAACAAAGGAAAGGATTTACTGCTTCCCACTATATGAAATTAGGGAGAAAAGCACAGTCTTACCCTCTCTGCATCCCTGCCACCAATTCCCAAGACATACTTTAAAAAAAAATCCGAGACTGCAGAACCAGAACATAGGTACTAGTGTTATTTACATTATGCATCTTCTTTGTCAAGAATTATTCCTGACATTTTAATTTTTATGTCATCCATATTTACAATAAGTCTTTATTCATATTGGTATGTTTAACTAGTTCCAAGGGTTAGCCAGGCTTTTATACCACAATTTTCCCATTCTTTTGTTCTTTGTCTTCATTTATCTCTAAGTTATCCAGAAGATATGTTTAAAGATTTTCTTCACAGGAAAATACAGACATGTGAATGGTATACTTTCTGATCATGTTCATGTGACAATTCTTCTTACGGATTTCAGGTAAATTTTCTTATCTTCTGATGCTCAGGTTTTTGTGTGAGAAGACTGAGGTCCGAGTAATCATTGTTCCTTTACACTTACTTTATTTTCCCCTTGCCTGTATGTATGCAGTAATTTTTCTTATCTAGAGATAGCTGTGATTTGCTCTAGAACAGGGCTGTCCAAAAGAATTTTCTATGAAGACAGAAATGTCCTGTATCTGTGCCGTCCCATCCAGTAGCTCCAGTAGTAATCCACCACATGTACCTACTGAATACTTAAAATGTGGCTACTACAAATCAACTTTATTTTTAATTAATTAATTCAAATTTAAATTGCTATATGTGGGTTACCTTACTGGATAGGGCAACTCTAGAATGTCCCAGGATAATGAGAAAGAAGTGGAGTTCCATTTCAGTATTCTTTCACCTTGTTTTTAATCTTCCCAATCAACTCTCCCCTACTTGAAGAAATTGGATTTTCTCAGTTTCTCTTGGCTCGGGGTGCAGATCTGAAATCTTCTTGCTTTTGGCAATCCAGTGGAATTGTCACTTCGGCCTCACTCTTTCTTCTTCTTGCTCCTCTTTCCTAGCTTCCTCTTCCTCGGAGGATAGGACTGGAGCTATTTTTCTACTACCACCATATTTGACTGGTGCACGAGAGTATTGAAAAAGTGAAGCACTAGAGTTTTGCTTCACCCTGGAGTTCTGTCTCATGAAGGGATTGTCAATTTTTTAAAGATGAGATCGATTGCATCTGGGAGGCTTAGATATAAAAGGAGTTTTCCTCTTGGTAGGATGGTTCATTAGTTTATTTCCTAAAGTCTTCTCACTCTCCTTTCTTGGTGTTTCCATCCTTTCTGAAGAGGCTGGGCCGTCAGACTGTCAGGTTCCTGAGCTTTTTGCTCTGCCGTCTTGAGTGTCTCCCCATCTTCCCAATTTTGGCTACTCCAGCAGATGTTGTCATTTCTCTTCTTCTTTTTAATAGCCATGTTTATACTCCCAGTGCCTTAGCAGCCAAACCAGCACTTTCCCCCACAGCCTCAAGACAGGTTCTTCAAAATAGAGGTGGCTCAGCTGGACTGGGAGACACTAGAAAGTACAGGAAACTATCCCTTTAGATGCATTCTAGGCATCAGAGCCACTCTGGGTCAGGAGTGAGGATGGGGTCTTTTTTTATTTTCTTTTTCTTTTCTTTTTCTTTTTTTTTTTTTTTTTTTGAGACAGAGTCTCACTCTGCAGCCCGGGCTAGAGTGAGTGCCGTGGCATCAGCCTAGCTCATAGCAACCTCAAACTCCTGGGCTCAAGCAATCCTACTGCCACGGCCTCCCAAGCAGCTGGGACTACAGGCATGCGCCAGGCTAATTTTTTTATATATATATATTTTTAGTTGGCCAATTAATTTCTTTCTATTTATAGTAGAGACAAGTTCTCGCTCTTGCTCAGGCTGATTTCGAACTCCTGACCTTGAGCAATCCACCTGCCTCGGCCTCCCAGAGTGCTAGGATTACAGGCGTGCGCCACCGCACCCGACCGAGGATGGGGTCTTTATAGCAAGTCTACAATCACATGGAGGAGTCCTAAGTGTTCCATGACAGACCTTTCCATCTGATTCTGTTCTATCTTTGCCTCTACAGTCCTTGTCTTAATTGCACCTGCCAGGTGCTCCTATATCAAGGCCTATGCTGATCCAAATGTCCTTTCAGTTTCTGCTCATTGAAGCCAACTGGAGCTAATGGTTTGATCATTAATACAATCCTTCTGGGGCCATAACAACTCTGGACTACGGTTTGTGAAGGGCACTACAGTGCCTGTCCTTGAAGCTGTCACCATGCCTGCAAGGTGGGAGGATCAAAGTTGTCTGTGGCATCAAGGGCACTCTAGGCTTTGTTTTATCAGAATTCTGGTTTCTGGGCCGGGCACTTTGGTTCACTCCTGTAATCCTAGCACTTTGGGAGGCCGAGGCGGAAGGCTCAATTGAGGCCAGAGATTCAAGATCAGCCTGAGCAAGAGGGAGACTTTGTCTCTACAAAAAAAATAGAAAAATTAGCTAGGTGTGGTGGCCATGCCTGTAGTCTCAGCTACTCCGGAGGCTGAGGCAGGAGGATTCCTTGAGCCCAGGAATTTGAGGTTGCAGTGAGCTATGATAATGCCACTGCACTCTAGCCCCAAGCAACAGAGCAAGACTGTCTCAGAATATAATTCTGATTTCTGTCTCCACCATAAGATGACCTTCCCCACATTCTACTACTGCTTACTTAGCAACTCAAGTTTGCCAGTTACCTTTCCACTCTTTGAGGCTGGGGACAGTAAGAGGGTATGCAGGTCCTTAAACTCGCTGTGACTAAAACTTTCAGCCTCTCTGGCTCCTGGTTCATAACGCAAGTACTCGCTCCGGAGGAAGATCCTGCTACATCTCCTGGGGCAGGTGCGCCTTCCCCACACCTGCAGCACGACCCGGCTGGGTGCGTGACGTCATCACGTTAGCGTCCCCAAGGGCTCTGCTGACCGGTTTGCAAACCAAGGTGGGGAGGCCGGCAGTAGGGAGGGATTTCTTGTTTCAGGAAATCTTTCCAAGTTGTGTCTTCCCCTCCTTTTCCTCCTCCTTAGCCTCCTCCCGCTTTCCGCTTCCCTTTTCCTCCCTTCCCCCTCATTTCCTGATGCAAACTGGAGGTTAAAGACCACGTTGGTGGATGAAAAGAGAATACAAATGAGAGAATCTGGTGGTGATAGCAGGTGAGTTTGGGAGAGGAAAAGCTAGTATGTATGGGGGAGGGGGAGTGCTGGTTGCTTTTATCCTCTAAGTTTAATACTTTCGCAAGGATATGTTTACCTACACATCTCATTTTGTTAATTTTCTTTGGTAGCTATTGAAGGGAAATTTAACCTTTTCCCTCGAAAGTTTCATTGTTTGATTCAATGAAACAACTGATAATAGATTAACAGGACAGAAAAGGCATACAGAGTTTATTAATGTGCATACAGGCACAGAAGTCATACAAATAAGAAAAACTCAAAGAAATGGCCCGATGGTTGACACTTTTTTACCATCTTGAGGTTACAGAAAGAATAGGGGCTTGGAGCCTGGCAAGGCAGGTTATGGGAGGGAGAGAAGAGCAGGACAGGCTTGGAGCAAAGGTAGTTATGTTATGCAGATGAAGCCTCACAGGTAGCGGCCCCCAGAAGGAATAAATGCTAGCTGGTAACTGTCCCTCTGTCAGACATTTAAAGGTGCCATACTCTCAGTTAATCTTTCCTGGATCTGGACAAGAGAGGACTCTGAGAAAGCCTGTTTACACCTGTTGTTTACTTCATTGTATTTTCTCTACAGATGCAAATCTTCCCCCCAAAAGACAGCTTTGCATGACTATTCAGTGGTTTTGCAGGCCCTTTGAATAGTCATCTCAAAATATGTCAAAGAAGTACATTTTGGAGTGAAATATTATATTTTTGCTGTCCTTTACTATTTTGATTTTCAGTTTTAAATCTCTTGAATTTGAAAAAAATTTACGTTGATTATGCCTTTATTTCTTCTCTTTCATATGGTCTGTTATTTTCTTATTGAACATCAGTTGTCTGCATCTTTGATCTCCAATCTCTGTCTTCCATATCAATGCCCACTCTTACTATTTCTGTTCTCTCCACAGTCTGGAAGAACGTCTTCAGTGTGTCATCCACAATTCAATATAACCCAGTGCTGATTGGGCTCTTGTTGCAATTAATGCCGATTTAATTACCCTATTGTGCTTTCACTTGTCGTGCAGTCGTGCTCTATCTCTTTCAGTTCTCTTTTTATTTTTGCCTGTCTTTCAGCCAGCACCTGTTAAATTTCAGTGTTCTGTTATTATTTTTTGTCAGCTCTCATCTCTTATTTTGAAGTCAAATTTTATGAATTTTCTTGGGAGTACACTCTATGAAACTTACTTCTGTATTCAGTTATGAATTCTATTTGGAAATACTTTTATCTTCCGCAGCTAAAGTTCTCATTTATATTCCAGAATATTTGCATAGACTATCTTGTTTGCTTTTCCTTCTTTAGGAAAGGCAGATCCATTCACCTAAACAGGGGGGTAAATTCCGGTTGGTTCTGCTTATTGATTGCTGTCTGACTCCTCCTCCTAGATCACAAGAAGGAGCACTATAAGGTACACAGACCCAAACCCAATTTCCAGTGCATTATAGCCTTTTATTTAGAATGGCTGGCCTGAACAGCCTTTTCTGTTTTACTTGGTTATCTTCCTATTAGGAGCAGACTTTAATCTGTACAATTTGAAGCATCTGTGGTTCTTCCCTTATCAGAAATGACAAGTGAAAAAATACAGCTCCCTAAGCCCAACTCCTGCAAATTTCAGCCCTCTCTCTTTAAAAGGTCTGACTTATAAAGCATTACCCACTCTCCATTATAGCTGTCAATTATATTTCATAGTTAAAAATGTTTGGAACAATCATGTCAAAAGGAGGGAAAGAGGAGTGTTGAACCAGCCCTGCTCAATAGAAGTCTGGTTTCTTCCCTTTGAAAACTTAAGACCTCTCTTCTCTGAGCTATGGGTATATAAGGATTTGATGGATTGAACACCCTACCAACTTTTCTCTGTGTGACCTTGTCATTCTGCCTCAGTACTTCATCTACCCTATGGTACATGGAAAGTCCTCATTAAATTTGGCATGCCCTAGAGTCAAAGATTTAGACCATTATTTTGTGCTTTTTGCTTACTTTGTTGCATTTTCTAAATGATAAGATGAGGTTGGGTAGGAGGCAAATTAGATATCTTTCATGTTGCCACACATCGTGGTCCAAGTCTGGTTAAGCAAATGCATGTATTGGTACAGATTCTCTTTGCCCTAGTAATACGCCTCCCCTTCAAAGGAAAGTGGGCCCATATTCACAATTGTAAGTGATAATTGAGTATTGCCTTAGCAACTCTCAGGAACTCCAAAAGGGGCTCATTGTTTAGCTAAAGCTCTTTTTCCCCAGCTGATTCATGTCATTCCATTCCCTGCCACCTCTCAGTATTTCCAGTGTCTGTTTGTAACAGGAATAATTTATTCATTCATTTGGTCAACAAATATTATTTTACCAGGCTCTGTGTTAGGCACTGCAGTTACACTGGTAAGTGACACATAGTCATTGCCTTCATAAAATGTAGTAGAATGACAGGAAAGCCAGTGAACAAGTTGATGAGCAAATAAACATTTATAAAAGTTGTGTTACTACAAAGAGAGTAAACTGTGAGTTGTGGAGAATGCAGAGGTTATTAATGTAAATAAGGTGGCTAGAAATTCCTCTGTTTAAATTGGGAAAAGTGAGGAGTGACCAGTTTTATGACATGGTGTGAGGAAGACAATCTGTGTCCTATGCAGAATTGCAAGGGGAATGCAGTCAGAGAACGAGGTTTGGACAGGTAGAATGGCATTGCAGGGGCCAAGGGAAACTTCCCCTTCACCTTTGTAGATGGAAAAATCCAAACTCTGAAATATTTTTAAAAAGTTTATTCTGAGCCAAATTTGAGGACCATGACCCGGAGCCACTTTCAGAAAGCCTTGAGCAAGGGGGCTCAGTGTGGCTGGGTTACAGTTTGGTTTTATACATTTCAGGGAGACAGAGGTTACAGATAAAGTCATAAATCAATACGTGGGAGGCATACATTGGTTTGGCCCGAAAGGGTGGGCCATTTTGAAGC